>OY821522.1:20834396-21074396 GCA_963682025.1 Cordilura impudica | reverse complement strand
TATTATATTATATTATATTATATTATATTATATTATATTATATTATATTATATTATATTATATTATATTATATTATATTATATTATATTATATTATATTATATTATATTATATTATATTATATTATATTATATTATATTATATTATATTATATTATATTATATTATATTATATTATATTATATTATATTATATTATATTATATTATATTATATTATATTATATTATATTATATTATATTATATTATATTATATTATATTATATTATATTATATTATTATATTATATTATATTATATTATATTATATTATATTATATTATATTATATTATATTATATTATATTATATTATATTATATTATATTATATTATATTATATTATATTATATTATATTATATTATATTATATTATATTATATTATATTATATTATATTATATTATATTATATTATATTATATTATATTATATTATATTATATTATATTATATTATATTATATTATATTATATTATATTATATTATAATATTTTATATTATATTATATTATATTATATTATATTATATTATATTATATTATATTATATTATATTATATTATATTATATTATATTATATTATATTATATTATATTATATTATATTATATTATATTATATTATATTATATTATATTATATTATATTATATTATATTATATTATATTATATTATATTATATTATATTATATTATATTATATTATATTATATTATATTATATTATATTATATTATATTATATTATATTATATATTATATTATATTATATTATATTATATTATATTATTATATTATATTATATTATATTATATTATATTATATTATATTATATTATATTATATTATATTATATTATATTATATTATATTATATTATATTATATTATATTATATTATATTATATTATATTATATTATATTATATTATATTATATTATATTATATTATATTATATTATATTATATTATATTATATTATATTATATTATATTATATTATATTATATTATATTATATTATATTATATTATATTATATTATATTATATTATATTATATTATATTATATTATATTATATTATATTATATTATATTATATTATATTATATTATATTATATTATATTATATTATATTATATTATATTATATTATATTATATTATATTATATTATATTATATTATATTATATTATATTATATTATATTATATTATATTATATTATATTATATTATATTATATTATTATATTATATTATATTATATTATATTATTATATTTATATTATATTATATTATATTATATTATATTATATTATATTATATTATATTATATTATATTATATTATATTATATTATATTATATTATATTATATTATATTATATTATATTATATTATATTATATTATATTATATTATATTATATTATATTATATTATATTATATTATATTATATTATATTATATTATATTATATTATATTATATTATATTATATTATATATTATATTATATTATATTATATTATATTATATTATATTATATTATATTATATTATTATTATATTATATTATATTATATTATATTATATTATATTATATTATATTATATTATATTATATTATATTATATTATATTATATTATATTATATTATATTATATTATATTATATTATATTATATTATATTATATATATTATATTATATTATATTATATTATATTATATTATATATTATATTATATTATATTATATTATATTATATTATATTATATTATATTATATTATATTATATTATATTATATTATATTATATTATATTATATTATATTATATTATATTATATTATATTATATTATATTATATTATATATTATATTATATTATATTATATTATATTATATTATATTATATTATATTATATTATATTATATTATATTATATTATATTATATTATATTATATTATATTATATTATATTATATTATATTATATTATATTATATTATATTATATTATATTATATTATATTATATTATATTATATTATATTATATTATATTATATTATATTATATTATATTATATTATATTATATTATATTATATTATATTATATTATATTATATTATATTATATTTTATTATATTATATTATATTATATTATATTATATTATATTATATTATATTTTATTATATTATATTATATTATATTATATTATATTATATTATATTATATTATATTATATTATATTATATTATATTATATTATATTATATTATATTATATTATATTATATTATATTATATTATATTATATTTTATTATATTATATTATATTATATTATATTATATTATATTATATTATATTATATTATATTATATTATATTATATTATATTATATTTTATTATATTATATTATATTATATTATATTATATTATATTATATTATATTATATTATATTATATTATATTATATTATATTATATTATATTATATTATATTATATTATATTATATTATATTATATTATATTATATTATATTATATTATATTATATTTTATTATATTATATTATATTATATTATATTATATTATATTATATTATATTTTATTATATTATATTATATTATATTATATTATATTATATTATATTATATTATATTATATTATATTATATTATATTATATTATATTATATTATATTATTATTATTTATAGTAGAATGGTTTAAGTGATACAGTTATAATAATTATGATGCAAATAAAACGAACAGAAAAGTTTATTTTATGAAGTTGGTTATATATAAGTAAGTATATAGTATTCAAAAATATGTTTAAATGTTTCCCTTTTTTTGGTTTTCTCTTTGGGATTTTATAACGAAAATATTTTATTTATATTTTGACTCAAATTCTATGAGGGCTATGGTAGTTATTGTAATGGGATTGTTTGTTGTAGTAAATGCTAATAATAGTATTGATAACTGTATATACCGGTGTCACTTTAAATTTGTTGTTTATAGACGTTCTGATTTTGTTTATAAAAACCGAAAAATTTTTAAGTGTGTAAGTAGTTGTTTGTATATTAGTGTTAGATTGTTAAAGGTTAATTCATAATCAGAGTTTAAGGTATAAAAATGTCTAGTTTATAGCAAAATATACATTTCCCCATTTTTTTTTTAATTTATGTGAAAGTTACTCTATCTTACAACTTTCTTGTTAAGAAAAAAACATTGTGTAAGATTATTTAACTTTGTTTAAACAGCAGTTTTTAATCAAAAAATTGTTTCATATTATATAATATTGTTTACATACAAATTTTATATTTTTCGTATTTTTTTCAGTAGTTGATTTTTATTTAAGATATAATTTATATTAATTAATTTAATTATTTTTTTGTACTCTTTGTTAGCGAACTGTTTTTTTTTCGAATATTGGTGTTTATTAGCTTATGAAACAAACATTTTTTCCATAATAATTTTAAAACTAATTTTCGTTTTGTTTATTTTTTCGAAAGTCGTCGTTTTCTATATTTATTGTAAGCCTGAATTTGATGTTAAAATTTCTATTTTTTTTTTATATTTGTATATTTTCTATTGGGATATTAACTTAAAAGTGGTTGGTTTTTAAGAGGATTTTTCTATTGTTTGTTAGTTAAATTTAATTTTAAATATATATGGACTATTACAGTGAGTTTAAATAATGATGGCGTGCAAAAAATATTAACAGTGAAAATATATTAGAAATTATGTATGAAATATTAATGAATGAAGATTAAATAATATCAAAACAAACTTTTAAGATATCAATAATTCATTTCATTATTCTTTAGCAATATTTTAAAATCCAAGGCATTCGTTCTCAGCAGAAAAATTGATTACTACCAAAAATATTTGACCTTTCGACCGATCGACACAGTCACTTTCTGATTCAATTTAGCCATAGCATGAACGCTATTGAAATTGGTGAAAATCAGTTTCTGTTCAGACCTAGTCACCATACAAATGAGCCTTATGAGATCGACTTAAATTGCCAGATCTCGGTCAAATTGTGGTTGTGTATAAAAGCCTAAAGCCTATAGGACAATTCTTAGTCATAGCCGCCATATGAAGCTAATTCCCGATCTTCACTAATATCGATCAAAAATCAAAAATATTGCACAGATTTTTCTCAAATTTGGTCTGTTTATGGTTTTGCAAAAAATAAGTGACCTTACTAAATATGGTCAGGGTCGCTCCACTTTGCGACCTAAGCCCTATATAAATATAGCATCCGATACGAACTTTTTCATATCCGAAGGCAAATATTCTTGCACTCAAAGTTGGTTTGTCTATTTTCTATATCTATAAACTTGAGAATTAGGACCGAACTAGAAATATATATATAAATGTTAAAACATGTTTCGCAAAAATTTGGATAATCTCATAACGGGAAGGCGTGCCGCACCGGCCATAAAATTTTAAGATAAGATTACAAGTTGGAAAATTTTTTTAGTTCTCACAAAAACTTTTATATAAATAAACACGTTTCATATAAAGAACTAATAGATCGTAATCGCCCTTCTACTGAAACAATAAAAAATAAAGGGGTTGAAAAACAGTTACGTTACCATAAATTCTCGAGGCAAGAACACTTTTTTTAATCTTATATTTTTCTATCAATAATTATTTTCAAGAATTTTAAAAAATCAAAGATTGGACTCTTGGATTTTATTAAAAATGCATTTATTTGGCTCGGGCAGCGTTTGTTTTACAGTGGGTTTCGAGAAAATTTAAATTTTTGGCAAAATAGTTTTTTTGGTTTTACATTCAAAATATATTTGGCCACCTTTTTACACCACATGATAAAAGTCTTTAACTCCTGTAAATTATGAGAAAATTAATATACATCAAACTGGATTTGTTAATACAAAATATCGAAATAATAGATATTTGTGAAAGCATTTTAATAACACTTGTTGATAATATTTTACTAATTCTAAAAAATCATACTCTGTACTTAATACCACGGTCAATGTCACTCTATAATAAAAATCACTCTATATAAAAAATCTTTAGTTTCAACAAAATAGTTTTAGTTACATTTGCTACAACTAAAAATAGTCATTCCATCTTTGGCTTAAAATCGCCTTTACTTAAAAGCAGTCATGTGAAGCTCAAAACTGCATAAGAGCAACAACCCTAGTGTTAGTCAAACTAAGCAAAACAAAAAGTTAATTACAAAAAATTCTGTATTTTTTATTGTATGGAATGCTGAAATGTATTTTGAATTCAAATCATTTCAAAAGACAATTAAACAAACATTTACAGAAAATTGAGAACTGTGTCATATGGCGCAATATTCTGTTCACCACAAGGTGAAAATATTTGACATCAGTATACTTATTTTTTAAATGTGAGATCGAATCTCTTATTTAAACGACTGTTTTTAGTTAATATTATTTAAAAGAAAAACGTTTTTCTACAAATTACGATTATTATCAAAATTTTACTGAAAAATCACAAAAGCTAATTTTTCCTTTGTGTCCACATTTCCAAACCTTAAGTCTATGGGGCACGCCATCTCGTTATGTGATTGTCAAAAATTATTCTGAAATGTGCTTTTACACTTAATTGAATATTTCGAGAGGGTGTTGCGATCAAAAGCTCTTATATTATTTCTCCCATACAATGTAGGTGCACATTAAATGTCCATATATAAATTCTTGTGTAATTTATATACTTGCTTGAAGTTCTGCAATCTTATACGGTCATATTTTCTGATATGTCCTTCCTTATATATAGTTGTATTATGAATGTCTTTGCTTGAATTTACATGATCATACATTTAAATACATGACTCTATTTTAGATATAGACTGAAATGCGTAGAAAGTAGGATATACTAAAAACTGGTGAGGTTTTAAGTATTAAGAAAACTCTAACAGTGTTATCCGTTTGTTTTAAATTTAAAAAAAAAACAGATTTGTTATTTTTTCGCGTGCGTTAGTAAAACATTTATGTTTACAATAGCTATCGAAGATTTGCTTGTTATAAATTAAAAAACACAATTCATGGATAATGATTAAATATATTCCAAAAACTTGGAATATCTATTTATATATCGACCTTAATACATTTGGCTCTGCAGATACCTGTTAATAAACTGTCCACTATTAGAAGTAAATTAGCAAGTTTTTTATGAATAAAAAAGAAAATATTCAAAACTACTTTTCAAGTTTCCTATACCATGCAAAAACAAAGAGAGCCGAAATATATTACAAAGAGCCGATTTTCGTATTTGCGCCAAAATACAAAACAGAATTTTAAGTCGCATTTTTATTGAAAAGCGTTTTTCATAAACCGTTATTTTAATTTATATAATTTATAGAAACTTCTTATTTTTCAATTTATGTGGCATTTTCCTTAATATTATCTATAGCCGATATATAACACAAAATTTATTTTGATATTACTTTAATTGCACACTGAATATCATTGGTGTTTTTCAAATTGTTTAAAAAAAAATATTATTTTTTAAACTTGCTTTTGTTAAACTGCTTGCAACAAAAAATCATATAGTTTTCACAATTTTGGTGTAGAAAATTTTTTGTTGTTGAGCGTTGTCGATAGACATATATAGTGTTTTTATAATGTGATTCGTTGCCAAGTTATGAAGAAATTGGTGTTTTCTTTATTTAGAATTGAACTGGTTATTGTAATATGGTTTGTGTGCTAATAAGTAATTAGTAAAAAATCGTTGCCGGAAAAATTTGATGTTGTATGTGCTGAAGAATGCAGCAAAAGGCTTATTATGAATTAAAAAATGTGCGTGGACTCAACAAAATGTTAAAAAATTTTCGGATGCACCACAGCCAACGTAGTAATGCACTTTCTGGGCAGCTCAGTATTGGTGATTTTTATAAGTGTAAATGCTATGCAAAAGCGGCAATTACAGTAACAACGTCAGCCCCATACGCAACGCCAAACAACAGCAGCATCATCAGCGTTATCATATATTTTCACTATACACATTTAAGGATTTTATACAGGGTGGACCAAATAACACATATGATTAGGGTATTTTAGTCGTTGTTGGTAGTTTTGCGGTAGCAGTGCATGTATAATTCGAATTTTGTATGGGTGAATCTTAAGATCCAACATTAAAATTTTCCGCAATATTTCTCTGGAGATGCTCAATTGGCCAGAACGTGGAAGAGTCGAGACAGATGAATTGTTTGCAAAAAAGACCTGAACACCCGTTGTCTTCAGTGTGGATATTTTTAGTGATCACTTCTTTCTGGATGGTCGGCCCCTGAACCACGTTACCCAAATATACCACCAAACTCCTAATCAAGAAGGCTGTGGGAACTAATCTCGAATTAAAATATTGACGATAATTTTGCTACGTAATAACAATTGAACGTTGGCTAGAATTGAAAAAGCCGAAAATTTTGACGTGTTGCTGTGTGTAGAATATAAATTGCCAAGAATTTAATTATAACATGCAAAAAGAAAAAACAATTATACATGAAAATAAAAAAGTTTGTATTTAACTTTGGTTGATCTTATATTGCCCACACTTTATATGAAAGCAGCTTTTGGTGATATACTCATTAGGGTAGTGATAAAGTGGTTAATGTTTGATCATAACAGAATATATTAAACAACCATAGAATAAAAGTTTGGCATTTACACTATTAAGAGTCAATTTGTTTAATCAATGGTGAGTTACAGAATACCGAAGTTATTCAATAGAACTTTTGACATTACTTGCATAATTTGTGATTATGTTACAAAAGCTTTAAAAAATCTGTATAATTGATCAAACTTGTTATAATTGAATAAATTGGTAACAAGCAAAGTAATAGGAACTCGATGCTGAACAATAAGTTATACTGCGATGTCAAAACTAGTTCTAGTGATATCAAAACCAGTAATGTCAAAACATTCGAAGGAGTTAAAAAACTATATTATTTGTTCAAAATATAATAAATTAGCATACCAAAGTTAGCTTAACGTCTGCCTATTACAACACGCTAAACTTTTTATTTATTTATTTAATAAGTGCTATATAGGCCCGTTAAGCGAAAATCCATATAAGCAAACTTGATTCACCCTAATACATGCATATATTATTATTATTTATGTCTGCATGTTTGTTTGTATGACCATAACATGTTTGACATTGACGCAAATTTACGAACGCCGGCATTGATTCTTATAAGCCATGACGTCATAGAAGCATTACAATATCTAAATCTCTACGTTGTATAACATAAACTCGTTTGATGTACACATATACATAAGTGGATTCCATATACAAACATTTTACATGTAGATGCGCATAACATTAAACTGCAAAATGCATTTTAAATAGCATTACACAGGCTTTTGTCTACGTCCCGTGACTACAGCTTAGAAAAAAGTGGTTGTTTTTAAAAAACTACAAAACCATTTGATCCAAATAAGAACCAGAAATATGTACACTAAAATAAAATTGAACATCGATCTTATTATGAAGGTGAGATAAATAACTAATCTAACTGATATTTCTGTTATAGCCATGTGTGGAAAATGAACGCTTCATAAATAACAATTTTAATTTATTCTTGAATTTTCTTTAAAAAACAATGATCAATGTATGAATGAAACATGAGGAATCAAATGAAATATAACTATCCAGATTTTTGAGCTATAGTAGTTCAAAACGGCAAATAATAAAAGAAATCACATCGAAAAAGGTTGCAAAATGGTCGAGAAGTTCAAAGTTCATTTTTGAAATTAATGGCAGATATATTATTTTTGCTGCACTTTTCAATGTTCTCTTATTTTAAAAGCATAAACACATAACATTAAAAACATAAACCAACCCAACAAAAATATAAACCAATTCATATCGTACAGCTTTATTATGACACTAGCTGAAAAGCTTAATCATGACATGTACATAATCAAAGTTTACTATCCAAACAGTTTTTAATAAATAAACTTTATTTCTTCAACTAATTTGTTTTTAAATAAAAAGAAATATATTCAAGCTGTACACAAAGCTTGAATATATTTCTTTTTGGTGCTATGATATTCAGTTCAGCTTTGAGCTTTGAGAGAATACAAATTTGCCAAAACGAGATTTTAAAAATGATAACTGGTTCAACAATATTTTTGTTTTTTGAGGGTTTTAAGTGAAGATCGGGAGACAGCTACAGCTAAGGACTACGACAAAAATTACCCGACAGTGTTTATTTTAAAAGATTTTTACTAATTTTAACGTCTTTCGTGCTATGGTCGACGGGAGCTTATGTACTAAATTTCATTAAAATCGCAACTTATATAATTTCTACCTGCAGTTTAATTACAAAGATTATATGAAAGCGGGTTGTAATGTGTTGTCATTTACAACCCATGGACGCTCTAAGTATATTGACGCGACCGTAACCATATTTTTGTCCTAAAATCATATACCAATGAAAATTTAATGAAGTCTATATTCCTTGAATATTTTTGCATAAATTATATGGGAACTAGGGAGAAAAATGGACGATTACGACCATCCTTGTACCTCTGTTCTCAAAGTGTAATGAGTTTGTTCTGATATTTGTAACTACTAAATATACTTGACCTATTATATCAAAGTACTCAGAATCAATTTCTGAGTCAATTGAGCGATGTCTGTCCATCCGCCCTTCTGCCTGTGTGTCCATGTAAGTTTTGTAGTCAAACTACAGTTCGCAAATATAAAAATATACTCGTGAAGCCATTGTTGGTAACAGCAATATTCTTACTGAAATTGATGAACATCGATTTATGTTCATACTTGGCCTCCATAAAATTGGCATTTATGTTCGACTTAAATTGCACTTAGATCTAGATAATCATAAAGATGTCTGTAAAATTTGATGTATATACGTTTTTATTACTCCCATTAATCTGTAGTCAAAAACAAAACCCTGTAGGACCAACCTTATTCTGAGTCCTCATGTAAAGCTGCTTATCAATTTTTCTCGAATTTTCTTTATATATATTTTTGGGCAAAATAAGTAAATTTACTAAATATGGTCACGAGCGGTCCATTTTATACGTAGTGCTGTAGCATATAACCGATTGTTTTAACATAATAACTGATTAAATCTGTTTTGGTCAAGTTTATATACAGGCAGCACGTAACTTTTCCGGCAACTATCTCGTCGGCAATTGGGAGCAGTTTTTTTTAGCTATCCTAACATGTCTTTAACTTTATCTGCTCACAGTATTACTTTTAATTGAACGTGCTAAGACATATATACTAGAAAGACTGAGCATAAAAGGAAGTATCGCAAATAGGAGAAGAACAGTAACAGGAAGTAAAAGTTATCATATTGAGCATTGTGATTGCCCTCCCAATGATGACCATTTACTGCAAGGCCACCAATTTATTTAAAAGTCGCAATTATTATTTCCCTTCCACTGGACATATTATTCGTTATCGTTTATTTGCAAAAAATATTAATTAAAACAAACATAACCAATGTTATTAAATGTGTATATAAATTTTAGCTTACATCGAAAAAGTAAAATATTCATAAACAAGTAAGAAAATTATAGTTGGTCTAGACCGACTATAGGATCCCTTTAATATGGTTTAGAGACCCGTTCTTTCGGTCCAACTAGTTCGATATAGAAAATAACATAAACCAAATTTGAGTGGCATTGTTATTAATTTCTTTGGCTGCAGATATGAAAAGTTCATATTTTTGCTATATTTTTGTTTGTTAACAGATTTAAGTAAAAATCAGGAAGCAGCTTTCTATGGGGGATATGACAAAGAATTGCCATATAGGGTTTATTTTTGGACAACTGATAAATGGATGTAATAAACACACACAAACCCAATATGACCGAGATCTATATGATAATTGGATCTTATGGCAATTTATGTCGACCCCTATGAAGGTCATTTGTATGGGGACTAGGTCTGAACATAGACCGAAATGCGCCAATTTCAACAGAGTTCATCCTATGGCCAATGCAAGCCTACGTACCAAATTTCATCAAAATATTTTCATATTTGCGACCTGTACTTTGATTAGAAGGTTTACATGGACACAAAGACGGACGGACGGACATCGCTAAATCGACTTAGAAAGTGATTCTGACTCTATCGGTATAATAAAAGATGGGTCGAGGTCAAATATTTTTGGTAGTAACAGACAGCAGCACAAAGTCATTATACCCAAACCACATAGTGGTATAGGGTATAAAAAATTGCTTAACAAAAATTACGTGCGATATGGTCAAAAAATAACAAATCACCAAAACTCTCTTAACATATTTTGTTATATCTACTTTAACAGATGACATTCTCTCCATCTTGCGGGCTACTAAAGCATGTATAAATAAAACATTAACTAGTTATATAGTTTATATTTTCACTTTTAAAATTCTTCCTTTTTTGCTGTTTCGTTTTTATACCCTATACCACCATACTGTTTGGGTATAATGACTTTGTGCTGCTGTTTGTAACTACCAAAAATATTTGACCTAGACCCATCTTTTATTATATCGATCGTCTCAGAATCACTTTCTGAGGCGATTTAGCGATGTCCGTCCGTCCGTCTGTGTGTCCATGTAAACCTTGTAATCAAAATACAGGTCGCAAATAAGAATAAATTTTAATGAAATTTGGTATATAAACTTTTATCGGCCATGGAATGAACGTTTTTGAAATTGGTGAAAGTCGGTCCATGTTCAGACCTAGTCCCCATACAAATGACCCCTATGTATTCTTTAAAAACCAAAATTTAACTTAGATTTTACTAATTAATATATCTTTCTCTCTGATAAATTTTTTTTTATAGATTCCCGCTCCCAAGAAAAATTAATGCTCTTCGTCTCCCGCAACCAAGCTGAAAGAGGCTATTTGTCTGTTTTATTAAATGGTGCTGAAAATTTAATAAATAAAAAATAAAAAAATTATTTTGTTTGTTGTTTTTCTTTTTCTTTGCATTTTCAACAATAGAGTGTATATATGTATTATGTTACCTTTTTCGTTTTTTTCTTCTTTTTTCTTAGATTGTTGGACATTCAGCAAAAAGATAAAAACTTAGTTGTATAGCCAATTCATTGAAGGTCCAAAGCTTGTTTGGTGGAACGAAAGTCATCTGGAATAAATAAAATAAGTTGTCCTTGAATAAAAAAAATTTAAATCAAAGTAAAAATTGAATCAATAAAATTTGATATGTTATATGATTTTATTCTGAAACTTACTCATTTTCTGGTATTGGTATTTTCTTTTATGGAAATGGAAAAGTACCTGTGGGTAACAGCCGACAAAAGAGGAAGATTTTTCATCAATATAATCTTTATGTACCTCTGGAAAAGGTTGGAAAAGTTGGAAAATTTTGAAAAATTTTGGAAATCTGTAGTTATACTAACACACAGAACCAACCCAACGTCATTTATCATTTACTGACATTTTCTACACTTACCGGCTTTAACGGAAATCAGTTTACTTTCTTATTATACCCTATACCACTATGTGGTTTGGGTATAATGACTTTGTGCTGCTGTTTGTAACAACCAAAAATATTTGACCCAGACCCATCTTTAATTATACCGATCGAATCAGAATCACTTTTTAAGTTGATTTAACAATGTCCGTCTGTGTGTCCATGTAAACCTTGTAATCAAACTGCAGGTCGCAAATATGAATATATTTTGATGAAATTTGGTACATAAGCTTTTATCGGCCATGGGATGAACGCTGTTGAAAATGGTGAGAATCGGTCCATGGTCAGACCTAGCCCCCCTACAAATTACCCCTATGAAATCGACATAAATTGTCATAAGATCCAAATTGTCATATAGATCTTACTCAAATTGGGTTTGTATGCGTTCATTACATCCATTAATGAGTAGTCCAAAAATGATCCATTTGGCCCCATAAAGAGCTTCTTCCCGATCTTCACTTAAATCTATTAAAAAACAAAAATATTGCACTGATTCTTCTCAAATTTTGTTTGTATATATTTTTGCAAAATACAACAGACTTTACCAAACATGATCAGGATCGGTCAATTTTTGGACCTAGTCCCTATATAGATATAGCATCCGATATAAACTTTTTCATATCTGCAGCCAAAAAAATTAATAAAAATCCAACTCAAATTTGGTTTTTGCTTATTTTCTATGTCCAGTTAGTTGGGCCTAAGAGATAGGGTTTCTAAACGCATGGTATAGGGTATCGTATAGTCGGTCTAGACCGAAATGGCTTGTGTGGTGTACTCGTGAATAGAGGGTCAAATGTAAACCCAAATCAATGATTCACGAATACACAAATACGTATGTATGTTTATGGTGACGATTGAGTTGGGTTTACAATGTATATATTTTTGTATGTTTAATACTGAAAGAATGTAGAACGCAAACAAATATATTGTAAATAAAAGTTTAATGACTTATTTTAATGTATCACCAATTTGTGTAACATTGCACCGAATTGTGTATGAATGATCGATGCATTTTATTTCGGTGACGTTTTGACGAACTGACTGTTTGACAAAAGAAAACAAGCTCAATAGTTACTGATACAATATGAACGTGCATGAGTATTTTAGAGCAATTTTTATATTGAGTAAATTCTACTCAAAAACTAGCATTGTAAAACAATATATATAATTTAAATTTGGTAAATAAAGGGACAGTCCGGTTAAGGCCAAAAACATAAAAAGACCTCCAGTGTTTCTTTTGAAAAGTGAAGAATCATATCAAGTGCAAAACCACTATATGGCGATCCTGGGACGATCCTGCGACGATACTAAGGACTTAATCTAGGCATCAATAGCAGGAGTATTGATATGCTTAGCTATTGAGGTGCGAAAGAAGAAATTTTTTTGAAGACGCAATCAATGGCAAGGAGCAACATTTTGCTTAAGCCAAAAAGCGTATCAAAGGCGCATCCGAGTAATCATCATTGCATCACTACATCCAGAACGACTTCAAAGAATGTTTTCCAAACACCAGATATAAAGAGCATGTAAAATACGATAAGTAAATAAGTGAATAAAAATCCAGAAGGTGCATGGGCACAACTGGTAAACATATTCAAGAACTGTGTAAAGTTATATATTTGATAAAATGTTTAAAAATTTTTTTTAATGACAGTGCTTTGTAAACAAAAAAAAAAAAAAAACGAAGAAGAATATTATTGTGAAATATTGAAATTAACTAGCCTAAAAACATGAATTTTGTTGAAATCAAAAATATTATATGAAAAGTAAATTTATATACATCATAAAAATTTTGTTGAAATTGAAATATTCTGTGAAAAATGGATTGATATAAATCATAAAAGATTTTGTTGAAATGTTTAAATTCATTGAAAAGGTATTGTGAAAATTTATGTTAAGGAAGTTAATTATTGTGAAAATTTGATGTTGGTATTGAAAAGAAAGAAAAAGGGATTTTTGACTAAAGTGGATAAGATTTTAACAGATTATTTTCGGTGCTCTCGATTCAAGTTATTTGAAAAAAGGAAATAAAATTTTTTTTTTGTACAGAAGGTAAATTTTTTTTTAATAATGGGAAACAGCCAAAATAAAATAAATGAGGTAACAACGGAGTCAGTCAAGAACCCCACAGCAATTAGTGTGAGTTTAGAAGTCTTTATTTTAATTTGCGTTTTGGTAACATTGACAGTAGTTATTAGGCATTTAAGGAGATATGTGAAAAAGCAGATAAGGGTACAACAAGTTAGGAATATAGTTTAAATTTTTTAATGGAGGAGACAAAGGAAGAAATATTAAAAAACTTAAGAATAGCAGACGAAAATTAGAAGAGATTGCTAAAAGAAGCAGAAGACAGAGAAAAAGTGATTAGACCAGAGATTTTGAATATTGGTCCTAAACCAATTAAAATTTTGATAAAAGATAGGGAATTTAAGGAACTTATTATACCTAAGGTAGACCTTCCAAAGATAAGGAGAAATAGAGGCGATTTCAAAAGCCGAATGCAAAGGAAAATAAACATTTTGAAAAGTGAGTTAAATTACGAGACAGACAGAGACAGAAGAGTAGACCTAGAGAAAAGAATACAGGAAACCAGAAAGGTGTTAAATTCATACATGAAAGAGAAAAGGAAAACGAAAAAGAAATATCTGCAGAAGAACTAGAGGGACAGCCAGATATGCTAGACAAATTAGATGCAGAAATAGAAAGACTAGCAAAAGAAGGTTATTTTTCAACACCGATAGAATTTCCAAAACAAAAAAGAGTTAAGGATAAATGGTTGGCTAATTTATGGAAGGAAATATGAATGAATCGTAGCCCTACAGCGGAAGATATAATAAGGCCAACAACCATAGAGTTGGAGACAATTTTAATGGTACAGAAATACGGAAAATAAAGAAAAAAAAAATTTTTAGATCCAAAAAAAAAAGAATTTTGAAATATATTTTATTTTATTATAACTATAGTATAAAAAAAAAACAAAAATAAAAGTATATAAAATAAAATTTATATTATATCCTTTTAATCAAAATAAAATTAGAAATGTAAACTATTATTAAGATATAAAAATAAATAAAATCATATGTTAAAATTAATACAATGAAAAAACTACATATTATTTTAATGGATAAATAAAATAAAAATAAAAAGAAAAGAAGAAAATTTTTTTGAATTATCAATGTCTCATATGGAATATTTAATAAGAAAATTAGATTCTATAGTGGTTAACGCTAAAAAATCAATAGGGAAACCATATTCGTTAGAAACAATAAATACAAAAAAGAGGGAGATATCAGAAATAAAGACACAATTTAAAGATTGTATAACAAAAACTGAATTGACGGAAGAACTCCGAACGAGAGAGGAAGCCATAGAAATTTTGACACAACATACACATAGGAAAGATACAGAGGAAAAAGAAAAATTTACCATGACGGCGATTATGGACATGAATGAATTATCAGCTGTTTCAAAGTTAGTACCAATATTTACAGGGAAAAAGGAAGAGTTGCATAGTTTTGTGACAAATCTAGAATTGGTATCTGAGACTATAGCACAGGAAAAGCGAAATTCTTTTTTTAATTTCATATTCAAATCAAGACTTGTACAGAGAGTACAAAACCGAGTGAAGCAAGAAAACATTCCGACAAGCATTAATGAGTTGGTGTTGGCCCTGAAAAAAGCATATAAGCCATTAAAATCATCAAATACTACAAAGATTGACACAAACTGTTCAGAAAGGTGACAACGTTAGAGGTTTTGCCGATAAAATAGAATCACTGGTCAGCGAGTTGAATGAAGTACAGATAAATGAAGTTGGCGAAGAAAATAGAACAGCAATAGTACGAACGAATAATGCATTGGCATTTAGTGTTTTTAAAAGTGGGTTGAGAGATCAACAAACAATATCAACAATTGATGCTAGTAGAGTTACTACTTTCGCTGAAGCATTGCAAATGGCTGAAGATGCTATGGCACGTGTCAGGGAAAGTCAAGTGCTGTACAATAATGCAAGTGGCAACAGTGGTGTACGCAATGGCAACCGTAGCGGCTGTAACAACGATAGTTGTCGAAGAAATGGAAACAATTATAATGGCAACAACAACAGAAACTTTGTTAACAACAACGCCAACAGAGGAAGAAACTATAATAATAACGCAAATAGAGGATACAGTAACAATTATTACAATAACAGATACAGAAATAATAATAACCATATCAATAACAACAACAGGAACTCGTATAATAACTCACATAATAATAACAATTATGGGTCGAACATTAATAACAATATCAATAGAGGAAACCAAAATAGAAATAGAAGTAATAACCAAAGAAATAATAATAGCAGAAATTTTAAAGTAAATCAAATACAGAACCAGGGAAACTCCCGGGAACCGGAATTCGCTCAACAGGAATTTCCGGTAATAAGACAATAGAAAATAGAAAAATCTATAGCATATCATCAGATCTAAAGAACTATGTCAAACTGAATGTGGTTGACGCAGATTACGCATTGACGTTTCTAATAGACACAGGAGCGGATATATCATTATGCAAAGAAAGTTTTTTATACAACTACCAAGAAGATCAAGATGATTATTGCAGCTTAACCGGGATTTCAATGGAAAAGATAAAATCCTTAGGTTCAACGAACATGAAGATAAAATTTAACAATTCAACTATAGAACAGAAAGTACAACTGGTTACAAATGATTTTCCAATAAGAACTGATGGGATACTGGGTAGAGATATTCTATCTAAATATCGATGCAACATAGATTATGATAAATATGTATTGACGTTTGGTGTGAATAATGACAATATAACAATTCCTATACATGACGATGCTTTTAATATTAATCACGTTAGAATACCAGCAAGAAGCGAGATTGTAATACCATATGAATTGATTCTGAAGGAAGATAGTATAATCTTGAATAGGGAAATAATAAGAGGCGTTTATTTGGCGAACACTATAGTACCCAAAAATGGAAATCAACATATAAAACTGCTAAACGTAACCGATAAAGCTACTGTTGTAAGGAACCTTAAAAGAGAAGCAATACCATTGAGGAACTATGAAGTGTGTTCATTCAACAATGATTACGATGATAATGAATATACACATGAGCGATTTCAAGGATTATTGAGCGATTGGAAACTAGGCGATACAAACAGGGATCTGAAGGAGATTCTAAGTGTTTAAGTACAATTTAATATTTTCTTTGACTTTTCCGCCTTTGAGTCAATTAGCCATTTTTGGGTTAATTCTGGGTTAAAATCTATGAAACTCCTTTTTTATACATCGTTGAAAGGAGTGTTTACATAGATTTTAACTAGTAAAACCGTTAACGGTACTTAGATATTGCTCGTCACCTTCTCTCTTTTATTTTTTACCTTATAAAATCAATCGTTTTGGTACCTTCGTACAATTCGTACACATAAACACCATCCGCTGTGCATATTTTTAAAAAAAGGTAATACATTTGTATATACAAATAAAATAGAGATTAAATTTTCTCTTTCTAAAAACCTTATACTATATTGCGTTTTATTTCTTTATCTTTTTTGCTACATACGCAAACATTTGGTCCTGCGAACCGGATCCTGAGGAAAAATTTGGAAAATTTTTAAAAATTATTCATTTCAACATTCCCACAGCCTTCATCTTGTCAACATCAGCAAGAACCTGCAAAAACAACCCTTCACTTCAACTACAGCAGAAAACAATAAATTAAAAAGGTGCGTATAGTTCAGTTTTTTTTTATGTGTGAGCTAAACAAAAACTTGAAAATTTAAAAAGTGTATAATTAAAATTAATTTAAAAAGAAAAAAAAGTTTCATCGTTATTGAAATACTATTTTTTTGCATACTTTTCGTTTTACAACCCTACGCGTTACGTTACATTACGTATATATTCGTTTATATTTTAATCGAAAGAAAAAGCAAAAGCCGTCGGGATTTTTAAAAAGTGTTTAGTGCAAGTAATAATATAAATAATCATATCGTGTTTGTTTTATTCGAAGGAAAGAGAAAAAGCCGTCGGGATTTTTAAAAAAAGTGTTTAGTGCAAATAATAATAATTTAAACAGATTTACATTTAAACATAACTAAATCGGTTTTTTTTCCTTTGTGTTATACATATACGCTCACGCGAACGTTTTTTTTTTCGTGTTTAAACTGCTTAAGCTGAATAGTTTTTATTTCTCTATACGTTCACGCGTTGGTTTTTTTTTTGTGTTTATGCTCAAGAGTGTGTTCATTTCTCTTCACACTAATATATACGCACACGCATTGTGTTGGTTTGTTTTTTCTATAACATTGTTAGTCACCCTACTGTCCATTTTAGTCGCGACATATCCAGTGTGTTTTTTATTAATTTTTTTTTTGCAAATTTTGGTTTTGCTTCTAATTTGTTAAAATAATACCACATATTAAGAAAATAAAATTTTTTTAATATAGTTTTATATTATTAGCTTATAATATATTATTATTTTTTCGGATTTTTTTTAACGAATTTTTATATTGTTATTTAAATTAAATTAACTTATTTTAAAATAAATTCGAACCAAAATGCCGGGAACTGCACTTGATATTTTTATTCGCGATTCGGATATGCTCATTAAATTTGAGGCGAAATTCAACGATATTCGTGAGGAATTACATTCGGTATTTAATCTTGAAATTCGTGGAAAAGAATTGGACTTGCTTTGGGAACAAGTAAAATCGACATATCGTACTTGTTTATCATATTTAGAAAATTCGGATGACGCGGAACCAGCGGATTTTGACGCGGCTGAATCGAAATATGAAGCCACTTTTAACGCGTACGTTAATTGTTTATCTAGGATTAATGAACGATTACATCATTTTAAATCCAACGCGACACCGAAAGAGCAGTCTCAGTCTTCTAGCGTAAACCTCCATTCAGCTGACAACTTTTGTCATAATTTAACGCTTCCGCCATGCGATACCGACGTTTTTGAGGGCGATTACATTTCTTGGCCCACTTTTAGGGATCTTTTTACAGCGGTTTATATCAATAACTCTCGACTTAGCAATATTGGGCGGCTATGCCATCTAGTTCGGAAAACTAGTGGCGAAGCTCGGGAAATTGTTTCGAAATGCCCTCTCACTAATCAAGGTTTTGATGTTGCGTGGCGCAACTTGAGGGACGCATATGATAATCCGCGTATGCTGGTTAATAACCAGTTAAAATCGCTATTTAGCCTTCCCTTTCTTGATAAGGAAACCTCGTCGGGATTAAAAACTTTACAACGCGGAATAAACGGTTGCCTTACGGCTATGTCAATTTATAATATTTCGACGCACAGCTGGGATCCTATTATTGTATTTCTTTGCATTCAACGGTTACCTTCGCAAACTGTTAGTCTGTGGGAACAGAGTATAAAGGACAAATCAGCTTTGTCACTCTGGAAGGATTTGGACCTCTTTCTGACAGAAAGAGTTCAAACTTTAGATTGTTTACGTGATCTTAGGGGTTCAGAATCTGCTAAACGGCTTTCTGAACCTAAAATCAAAGCGCATCATACCAATGCTGCTTCAACTTCAAGTACTTCTTGTGTTCTTTGTAAGAATCAAGTTCACTTTTTACGTTCTTGTCATCGATTCAAAAGTTTATCTGTTGCGGATCGATTTTCTACGGTAAAAAAGTTTCACTGTTGTGTCAATTGTCTCGCAAGGACACATGAAGCTAAAAATTGTAGCAGTTCGTATAATTGCTCGATTTGTAACAAGAGACATCATACTATGTTACACCGTGAATTACCATCTTCTGAAGTTTCTAGGGATACTAATCGGTCGAATTCGGGTGTTAGTTCGGTTTCTGTTTCTCGGGTTTCAAACTCCGTACCTGCAATCGCATCATCTTCGAATGCCAATCATGCCACAGCTCCTACAAATCGTCAAGTATTTCATACAGCACAAAGTAGGACTGTACTTTTAGGGACGGATATGGTGAATCTTATTCATCAGGGTACTACGTACCCAGCCCGGGCGCTTATTGACCCTGCTTCTGAAGCATCGTTCATTTCTGAACGTTTGAAAAATCGCCTGAAAATTTCGACGCATTCGACGAATGCTCAAATTTCAGGAGTTAATCAGGCAGTTACGGCAATGTCTAGAAAACTTTGTTCATTAAAAATTGGCTCCACCTTCGATTCATCCCTTGTATTGGAAACATTGGCACTTGTTTTGCCAAATATTTCGGGTAATTTACCATCATTTACAGTCCACTCGTATTTAAAGGAAAATTTGCCAAACCTTCGTTTGGCCGATATTAATTTTGATGACAGTCGACCTGTTGATCTTTTGCTTGGCCCGGATTTATATCCAAGAATTCTGTTGGGAGAAATCCGTCGCAATATTTTGGGCTCTTTACTAGCTCAGAACACTATTTTTGGCTGGATTATTACTGGTCCAGTTGTACAACCTCAAGTTCAGGTATATTCTACGAATGTCGAATTTTCAGAGGAAGATTGCCTTAACAAAAATCTTTTGAGATTCTGGGAACTTGAGGAAACTCCTAAAAGAAAAATTCTGTCTCCATTTGACAAATTTTGTGAGGAAAATTATAAAGCGACTACTCGTCGCGAATCTGATGGTCGATATGTAGTGACTCTCCCATTTAAGCCTGAATTTCCTGAAAAATTTTCTTTAGGGACTTCAAGACCTGGTGTTATGGGACAATATCTTAGGACCGAATCATCTTTACTGCGTAGACCTGAAATTAAGGAGATGTACGATGACGTCGTTAGGGAGTATTTGGACATAGGACATATGAGACCGGTATTACCAAATTTTTCATCTCCTACCTCTTTTTGTTATTTACCTCATCATCCGGTGGTAAAACTAGAACGTAAGACAACTAAATTGAGAGTTGTTTTCAACGCTTCAAATAGAACTTCTAATGGAATTAGTTTAAACGATTGCCTTTATGTAGGACCTACCTTACAAGCAGACTTAGTTCTACTTATTCTTAGATGGCGTCTGTTTAAATTCGTCTTCAATTGCGATATTACTCAAATGTATAGGCAGATTCGGGTTGATCCTTCTCATACCCCTTTTCAACGAATTTTGTTTAGGGATTCTCCGACGGAGACTGTAAGGGACTATGAATTACAGACAGTGACTTTTGGCGTTAACTGCGCTCCATACCTTGCCATTAGGACGTTATTACAACTCGCGGACGATTCTGAGGCTGAGTTTCCTCTCGCAGCACATATTCTACGAAAGTGCATGTACGTTGACGACGTTTTGACAGGGACTCATGACATTTCGACTGCATTAATGGCTCGTGATCAACTCGTCGCTGCTTTGGCCTCTGCTAAGTTTCAGCTAAGAAAATGGACTTCAAACGAACGGAGTATTTTGAAAGACATACCTTTGGACCATTTAGTTGACGCTAAATTATTGACCTTTATAGAATCGAGTACTTCAAAGACTTTAGGAATTCAGTGGAACGCTCAGTTGGACTCGTTTTATTTTAGTGTGACTCCTATTTCATTAAAATATGGGTATACTAAGAGGGAAGTCTTATCGACTATCGCGAAATTGTTTGATCCTGTAGGTTGGTTAGGTCCTGTAATTGTGGTTGCTAAAATTATCATGCAAAGAATTTGGCTTGATAATATAAATTGGGATGATATGCTTCCAATTTCGACAGAAGTTGAATGGAAAAGATTTGTAACTTCTTATCATGAGGTAAATACTATTCGTATTCCAAGATGGGTTAATTATTCGCCGGGAAATTCTGTTGAGCTTCATGTTTTTTCTGATGCCTCGGAAAAGGCATACGCGGGGGTGATTTATATTCGAATTCAGGCCTCTAACGGCGAAATTCATACTCACCTACTTTCATCGAAAACCAAAGTAGCCCCCATCAAATCAATTTCTCTACCTCGTTTAGAACTGTGCGGGGCGGTGTTAGCCTCTGAACTTTTGAAGACGGTAATAGGTGAAATTGATATTAAAATTGATCAGATTTACTGTTGGACTGATTCGACGATAGTCCTTTCTTGGTTAAGGAAAACGCCGTGTTCCTGGACCACATTTGTAGCGAACAGAGTATGCCGCATTCAAGAAAATGTAGGAAACCATAATTGGTATCATGTTCGTTCTGAGGATAATCCTGCAGATTTAGGTAGTCGTGGTACCTCTCCCACTGAGCTGGAAAATAGTGAGCTTTGGTGGCATGGTCCAAGATGGCTGGGTCAAGATAAAGTGCACTGGAATATAACGGATCTAAGTTATCTTGACACTGACATTGAGGGTCGGGTTGTCAAAACTCATGCTTCCTTCTTTACGGACGTTAAGGGGGAAGATATATATGTGGATATTTTGAATAATTACTCTCGTCTTGATCGAGCTCTTCGGATAATCTCATATATTTTGAGGTTCTTTTACAATAGTCATCCAGCTCATAGGTCAAATCGTTATATGAATGTGGATAAAATCGTTGCTGGTTATGAAATCAGAAGAACAAAATTGCATTTAGCCATTGTGGCTCAGAAACATCACTATGCAGATGAATATAAGTGCCTGTTAGACAAAAAACCGTTAAGTTCAAAGAGTTGCCTTATTTCTTTGAATCCCTTTCTCGATAAAGACGGTGCGATAAGATTGAATGGTCGGTTGGTTAAATCACCTTCCCTTTCATATACGGAGAAATATCCTATTATTTTACCTTATTCGAGCCGATTTACTCAATTGTTAATAGAATTTGTTCATATGATTTCCATTCACGGTGGAAATCAGTTGATGTTGCGAATACTGCGCATTGAATATTGGGTTCCACGCTTGAAGTCGAAAATTCGTGGAGTCATTGGTCGTTGTAAACGGTGTATTATTGACCGTAAAGTATCTTGTCGTCAAATTATGGCGGCTCTGCCCCCTGAAAGAACTACTCTTACTAGACCATTTATGACAACGGGCGTTGATTTTGCTGGTCCCTTTGACATCAAAAGTTTCACGGGCAGAGCTTGTAGGATAACGAAGGGCTACGTTTGTATTTTTGTTTGCTTTTCTACGAAAGCAATTCATTTAGAGGCCACGTCTGATTTATCGACGCCTACTTTTTTATCTGCCTTTCACAGATTTATTTCTCGACGAGGTTGCCCCTACACTTTATTTTCAGATAATGGCACAAATTTCGTAGGTGCATCGAGTGAATTAGAGAAGGATTTTAAGATATTTCTTAAGGAAAGTCAGATTGCAGTGGGTTCTATTTATGGTATTCAGGGTTTAACTTGGCGGTTTTTACCGGCCGGGGCACCTCATATGGGTGGCCTTTGGGAAGCCTGGGTCAAGAGTTTTAAACACCATTTTCGTAAGGAAGCGCAATCTTTTAAATATACTTTTGAAGAACTTTCTTCAGTTCTCGTAAGAATCGAAGCTTGTCTAAATTCACGTCCTCTTTGTTCTATGGCGGATAACCCTCGGGAACCAGTAGCTCTGACTCCTGGTCATTTTTTAATAGGTGGACCAATACTTGCTCCCCCGGAGCCTGAAATTAATGAATCTCCGATAAGTCTTGTTAATCGATTTCGAAAAATGAAAGCGTTGTCTCAACTTTTTTGTCGCCGATGGAAAGAAGAATATTTAATGACGTTAAATAAGCGCTATAAATGGAAATATCCAGAACGCGATCTACAGGAAAACGACTTAGTCGTTATCAAACATGAAAATCTACCTCCAACATCGTGGCGTTTAGGCCGGGTCATAAAAGTTTATCCGGGAAGTGACGGTCGCGTAAGGGTCGCGGATATTCGTACTGCTAATGGGGTTGTAAAACGACCAATAACCAAACTGGTCATTTTGACCGAATAATTTACTTTTTCTTCGATATTTTCTTTAAATTTTTTATTGTTTCATAGAAATATGGAATCTCTCCCTAACCTTTTTGACGATGCTCTGCTCGATTATGAGGATGCTATGGCGCAATACACCATTTTTGGATGGGTCATATCTGGCCCATCTCCATTGTAGAGTCCTTACTGGCTCAAATTGTAGAGTCCCTACTGGCTCATACTTATTTATAATCAATTTTCTATTGGGGTCCCTACTGGCCTATGGAAAATTGTTACGTCGAGGTCCCTACTGGCCAATTTAAGTGTTAAAAAAAAAAAAAAAATTAATAAATTGAATTCAAGCTCACATTTTTAAACTGAACTATGCCTTATTTTAAGATACTTAAGTTATTTGTTAAAGTATTATTGTTGCAACACACCTTGATGTTGCAAGGTGGCCGGCAATGTTTAAGTACAATTTAATATTTTCTTTGACTTTTCCGCCTTTGAGTCAATTAGCCATTTTTGGGTTAATTCTGGGTTAAAATCTATGAAACTCCTTTTTTTATACATCGTTGAAAGGAGTGTTTACATAGATTTTAACTAGTAAAACCGTTAACGGTACTTAGATATTGCTCGTCACCTTCTCTCTTTTATTTTTTACCTTATAAAATCAATCGTTTTGGTACCTTCGTACAATTCGTACACATAAACACCATCCGCTGTGCATATTTTTAAAAAAAGGTAATACATTTGTATATACAAATAAAATAGAGATTAAATTTTCTCTTTCTAAAAACCTTATACTATATTGCGTTTTATTTCTTTATCTTTTTTGCTACATACGCAAACACTAAGAAAATACCAATCAATTTTTCATATTGAGGGTGAAAAATTATCAACAAACAACTTTTATAAGCAAACAATAGATTTACACGATGAGGCTCCGGTGTACATAAAAAATTATAGATTACCTCAAACACAGACAAAAGAAATAAATTCTCAGGTGCAGAAACTACTGTGAGACAACATTATAGAGCCATCAATAAGTCCATATAATGCACCGTTGCTATTGGTTCCTAAGAAGGGACAAAGTGATTTAAAGAAATGGAGATTAGTCGTTGATTTCAGAAAACTAAACGATAAAATTGTTAACGACAAGTTTCCGTTGACACGTTTGGATGATGTTTTGGATAGGTTGGGCAGAGCTAAATACTTTTCCATACTTGATATGACGAGCTCATTGCACCAAATAGAGTTAGATCATCGATCGCGGCCATACACTGCATTTTCAACACCTGATGGACATTACCAATACACTAGATTGTCTGGCCTCGAGTCCGAAGCTTTTCTATATGTGGATGATATGATAGTTCTCGGATGTAGCCTGGGACATCATAATCCGAATCTGGTGAGGGTTTTGGACAGATTACGGAAATATAATTTGAAGCTGAATGCAGGCAAGTGTTGCTTTTTGAGGCACGAAGTAATATATTTGGGACATTTGATAACGCCAGATGGAATTACGCCCGATCCGGTGAAGTTTGAAGTAATAACCAAATATCCTGTTCCAACAAATGCAGATGAAGTTAGAAGATTTGTGGCATTCTGCAACTACTACAGGCATTTTATCAAGAATTTTGCAGATATGGCTAAGTGTTTGAACCAATTACTAAAGAAAGGTACTAAATTTGAGTGGACGCAACTGTGCCAAAAAGCTTTTGAAGAATTAAAACAAAGACTGGTTAATCCACCTGTGTTGCACTATCCGGATTTTGAGAAACCATTTATATTGACAACAGATGCATCAAATTTCGCATTGGGAGCGGTGCTGTCACAAGGTAAAATTGGTGAGGATAGACCAATATCATATGCTAGCCGATCTCTGAACAAACATGAGATAAATAAACCGGTTATCGGGAAAGAACAACTGGGTATATACTGGGGCATACAGTTTTTCGACCATATTTGTATGGCAGAAATTTCGTTGTTGTAACGGATCACCGCCCACTGATTTCATTGTTTTCGCACAAGAATCCAAACTCAAAACTAACAAGAATAAGAATAGAATTATCCGAATATGATTTCCAAATAGTCTACAAAAAAGGAGTAGACAACACAAACGCTGATGCATTGTCAAGAGTGCATTTAGACTCAGAAATTTTAAAAATATGATACCTCCAACAATTAATGAAAAAAGAAAAACGCTGGTGATAACGAGAAACATGAAGAAAAATATGATACAAGACAACGCAGAAAATAAAAACAAAATGATACAAAATAAAAATGTAAACGAGGATAAGGATGAAATATCGCCTATTGGGACTGATCACCTCAAAATATGGGAATGTACATCAATTAATGATATAAAGCTAGCAAGGAAGATTAAATTTATATTTAGAAAGAAATCGACAAGTAAAGATGATAAAATAACAATTGAGAATGATAACAATCTAAATGAAACGCGCGAGTTACGTATCCCCTCCACAACTAATTGTAACGGCTGGCAAAGTGTAGTGACCATTTAGAATCTTATTGCATTTTTGTATCGCAACATTTTTTGTATTATATTTCTGTTTTATTCCCACACTTTGCCAGACAGCAACGTAAGCATTTTTGTCTGCGTTGCTTAGCCCTAATTGTATTTTAAATATTTTTAAGCCTCAGTCTTAAGATTCATTTAAATAAAGATAGATATATCACAATTTTCTTTGTGTATTTTATTTTATCTATAATTGGCGCAGTCGTAAGTAACTTATTCCAAAGAATAAGTGAAAAGAACAAAAAAAAAAAAAAAAAAAAAAAAAAAATAGGACTAAGTGAACGCAAAAACAATTAAATAAGTACCATTAAGATTAAAAACAAAAAATAAATAAAAAGAAATTAATGAATTAAATAACATTTAAAACCAGAAAATTGTAAAATAAAAAATATATTAAACAAAAAAAAAAACCAAAAACCAAAATTGAAAAGTAAAAAATTAATAAACAACAACGATAAGAGACCAAATTTTTATGAACAACAAACGAAATAATACTTTCGACTCACATCGCAAACTAAACGAAAAAAACATGGCAGAACATTTGCAGCAAAGAATAGTAGAACTTGAAATGGTTCTAAAACAACAGGAGTTGAAAATAAATCAACAACAGCAACAGCTGAAACAACAACAACAAATCAATTTACAACAGCAACTACAACAGGATCAACAACAACAGCAAATACAACAAGCTCAACAACAACAGCAGCTACAATATGATCAACAACAACAGCAACTACAACAGGTACAACAGCAGCATCAACAATTTTTATTTAATATGTCGGCCAAGGACGTCATCGAACAGTTTCGGCGTCTTAAGCCATTTGAGGAGAACCACAATTGCAGATCATTTATAAATGCCATGGAGACAAACCTCACTCTTTGTGGAAATAACCACGATCTTATTAAGTTTTGCGTTAAAATTGTTGCAAACGAAAAGGTTCTTGGGAACGCTGGCCGAAGAGTGAGGGAGTTACAAATCAATGCTACCTGGGAGGAGATGAAAGCCAAAATTCTACAGGAGTTCAGCCCGAAAAGGACTTATGCGGAGGTCTTCAATTCTTGCAGGACTATAAAAGTAAAAAATTTAAGCGAATTATTTAGTTATTTTGAGAGATGTAAATACGAGGTAAATGATATTTATTTAGCTGATCCATTTAAACCTGGCATATATAGACCAGAAAACGTTGATAGGGATTTGGTGGACATATTGTTGGAAAAAATAGATGGACCAATAAGGGCACATATAGGTGAACATGAAACAATGACCGATATAATTGCCAAATATACGAAATTAAAATTATTACATGATACTAGGGCCATAGCTTTTGACCATAGAGTTAATTTGCAATATAAACGGAGACCAGAGAACAATAATAATAGCGGTAACAATAATAATTACAATAGTAATAATAAGAACAATAATAATAGTGGTAATAATAATTACAATAGCAATAAAAATTATAATAATAATAAAAATAACAGCAATAATAATAATAAGAACAATAATAATTATAATAATAATAATAGTTATGATAATAATAATACTAGTAATAACAAGAACAATAATAATAATAACAGTAATAATAACCGGTACAATAATAACTATAACCGCAATAATGGCAACAACAGCGGAAGTTATTACAACAATAATAATCGACAAGGGACAAGTTCAAATAGGACTCGTACTTCACACATGAGCGTTGATCGCGGAGAAAGTGTAGGGCACGTTACAAACGATTACAATAACGGCACCATGATGGACATTAGTAATGTCGAGGAAAACGAGGTAAATTTTTTGACAATGCCTCCAAATCTAAACTGCCCATAATAATAATTACTATAGGTAGGCAAAGAATTAAATGCCTTATAGATACTGGCTCAACAACGAGCATTGTTAAACGGAATAAATTAGTTGAAAATTACCCGGAACAAAAACTTAAAAAACCTATTAAATATCGAACGATAAACGGAATTGATGAAATACATTTTCAAATAGTAACACCTTTTCCAAAAGACTTTAATTGTAGCGGAACGCTTAGTTGGAAAGTAATTGACTTTCAGAATGATAAATATGATGCTATAATCGGACAAGATTTTTTGATACCCCTTAAGGCGAGAATAAATAACGAACATGGTTATGTGGAAATTTTGGGTGATAAATTCCTTTTCGAAGAGATGCACTACCCTTTTCATATAGAGAACATAGGTTTACTCGAACCAATTTTGAAAGAAAATGTTTTAAACAAGCTTGATTTTAGCCATTTGAATGAAGAAGAGACTGGAACGATAACAAATCTTCTTACTGAATTTAAAGATCTATTTTATTTCGAGGGAGATAATCTTTCAGCTACAACTGAAATAGAACATCAAATAATTACTAACACTGACAAACCCTTATATTCGAAAATATATCGGTACCCTCAAATCCATGAAGGTGAAATAGAAAAGCAAATAAATGAAATGTTGAAACAAAATATTATCCGTGAGAGCAATTCTGCTTATAATAGCCCTTTGTGGATTGTTCCCAAAAAGAACGATAATTCTGGGGAGAAACAATGGAGAATAGTAATTGACTATCGAAAACTGAATGAGCATACGATAGAGGACAAATATCCTATACCTAACTTAAATGGACTATTAGATAAGCTGGGTAAAGCACAATATTTTTCGACCATAGACCTAGCTAAGGGTTTCCATCAGATACTTCTTAGGGAAGAGGATAGAAAAAAAACGGCCTTTTCTACTCCTTTTGGGCACTATGAGTTCATACGAATGCCCTTTGGCCTCAAAAATGCACCATCAACCTTTCAGAGATTGATGAATTCGCTACTTAGAAATTTTATAAATAAGACATGTGTTGTTTATATGGACGACATACTAATATTTTGTTCATCCTTAATGGAACATATTAATAACATCAAGGATATACTTAGAACCTTGAGAAATGCCAAACTAAAGATACAAATAAATAAATGTGATTTCCTCAAAAAGGAAACGCAATTTCTGGGTCATGTACTAACAACTTGTGGTGTAAAACCAGATCCTAACAAAATCTCTATAATACAGAAGCTTAAGCTTCCAGATACCGAAAAGCAAATTAAGTCATTTTTAGGAATGACCGGATTTTATCGAAAATTCATCCATAATTACGCTAAAATAGCATATCCAATGATTAGGTATCTAAAGAAGAACGGAAAGGTAAATAAAAATGACCCTAACTACATAGTAGCCTTCGAAAAACTTAAGGAGCTCATAACAAATTCTCCCGTATTAAGATATCCAAATTTTTCTAAGCGTTTCAGAATTGTCACCGATGCAAGCAATAATGCAATTGGAGCTGTCTTAACTCAAGATGGTCACCCAGTTGCATATGCTTCGCGAACGCTTAACAAACACGAAACAAACTATGCAACAATTGAAAAGGAATTGTTGGCAATAGTTTGGGGTGTTAAATACTTTAGGCCATATATATACGGACAAGAATTTGACTTGGAAAGCGATCACCAACCCCTGAAGTGGCTTATGAGCAAATATTCGGGCAGGGATATAAGCCCAAGGCTACAGAGATACCTTATTGAATTAGGCGAATATAATTTTAAAATCGAATATATAAAAAGAAAGTGTAACTATATTGCAGACTTTCTAAGTAGAATTAATGCGGAGACAAATGAGATAAATTTAGCAGAAATATTTAATGAAGATTTTATACATAATGGAGACACAAGTAATGACGGAGATTCTATGGATGTTCAAACGATACACTCTCAAGAGGAAGACTTTAATGATGGTATTCCAATTTTGGATACTGTAGTCAATCGTTTTAAAATTCAAATTATTGTAGTGGAGAATAAGGAAACGGACACGATAACAGTTTTTGGTAATAAACGAATTTATATAGATAGAAACGACATTGAAAACGAGAACGTGTCTAATATTCTAAGGAGAGAAATCATTAAAGGAAAAATAGGAATATATTCGGAGGTGACTGATCATGAATATTATAAGGTTCAGTTGCAATTGATTGAAGAATTTCCCGATAAAGAAAAATTTAAATTTGTTAAGTGTTCCTACTTTGCTAAAGATATAGACGATGACAATGAGCTGAATAGGCAAATAGCATTATTCCATAAGTATGAGAGCGGACATTCTGGTATTATAGCTACATACGAAAATATCAAACATAAAGTATACAACCCGCATCTAAAATTATCAATTCACAAGATAATAAACAACTGTCATATTTGCTCATCAGCAAAATACGACAGAAACCCAATTAAAAATAAATTCAGATTAACTGAAACCCCTTCCACAACGAATGAAATAATTCATGTTGATACTTATGTCAACAGTAAACATTCATTCATAATTTTCATTGACAAATTTTCAAAACATGTAGTTTCATTTTATTTGCACGACAGAAATAGTCAAACCCTAGTTGGGAAGATTCGGGCATTTTTGGCCATTAAGGGCAATGTTACTAAATTTGTACTAGACAATGAATTCAATAACGCAAATGTAATGAATTTCCTTGATCAGGAGGGAATTCAATATCATTTTACAAAACCGAATAGCCATACCGGTAATTCGGATATTGAAAGATTCAATAGTACGATCACAGAGAAAATCAGAGTCTTTAATTTAGAGGAAAAACTTCCGATAAATACCCAAATTAATAAGGCGATAAAACTGTACAATAGTAACTATCATAGCACGATAAAATGTAGTCCCTTAGATGTGCAGAATAAATTGATCAATCATAGCATTATAAAGGAAAGATTAGAAAATGCAAAATGCAAAATGATTCAAAGAAGAAATGAATCTAGGGAAAACTACGTAGAAAATAGGAAAGAAGGTTACATAAAGAATTACAGAAACGTAAGGCACAAGGAACAACCTAAGTTTAAGAAACAAAAATTGGAAAATGTTCATGTTTCTAATATTAAAAGACCTTCGAAATTTTCAGATTCTCATAATAACACTACTGCTAATGTCCCTGACGCAGCTGAGTCGAGCAACTCTGCAAGTTAATAAGATTTCCGAGGAAAATGGATTTGTCGAAATAAAGATGCGAGAAGTCGACATCGTAAACGAAACTATAACAATAGTCCACGTTATAGATATTGGTGAGGTGAGAAACATACTAGATACTATAGAGAAAAATATAGAAACTTTAGATATAAATAACCGAAATGTACTTGAAAATGAGGTACAACTTTTGAAATCAAAAATAAAAACTATAATACCAAAAGACAATAGGAAAAGGAGAGGATTGTTCAATTTTGGAGGAAGGGTATATAAATGGGTGTTTGGAACTATGGATGATGAGGATAGACGGGAAATATATGACCATTTGTCAGTCACTGATCAGAATTCCCATAAGGCTATAGAAACATTAAATAAACAAATAATCGTTAATGATTCTTTTAATAAATCTCTGGGGTATTTAAAATCCGCGTTAGAAGACGACAGGAAAAAAATATTAAACTATTTCGGAAAAATTAAAATGGACAACAATGAGTATATTTCAAGATTTTTCTTTCTGGATCAATTAGCAAAGCTTAAGAATTTGGAACACAAATTAGATCAGATCCAGGATAACATTGTGTCAGCAAAAAATAACATAATTCATCCCAGTATATTTTCTCCGCAGGAAATAAATGACTTTGAAATAGATTTTTATAAGTTAAAAATGTTAAAGGTAGGAATTATGACATTTAGTGACCAGGCTATCATTGTAGCAATACAAATCCCAAAAACTTTTATAAGAATTGAACTAAAACTAATTACTAGAATCCCCAATAAAAATAGCCTAGAAATAGATTCAGAAGACCAATATATAGTAGATATTAACGGCCAGAATTTAATTTACAAAGATAACGTAGCAATAAGAACCTTGAAGAAAAGCAAAAATTGTATTTTTTTTAATAATTGTAAATTTATATATAACAATGAAACGGAAATAGTTAATATAGACGAAGAAACCCTTATTGTTAAAAACTCTAATTATGTAAAAGTCGATCAAGATTGTGACGATAGAAAATTTAATCTTACAGGCAATTTTTTGATTATTTTCAACAATTGTAATATTTCTATGCTTAACGAAAGTTTTTCAAATAAAAAAGTTCTGTACAAGGAAAAATATTTTTATCCAAACAACAACAAATTAGATGTAACAAATATAGATTTTAAATTCAAAAACATTGCCACTGAACATTTTGAAAATATTAAGGAAATAAAAGAACTAAAATTCCACAGAAATGTGTCGTATGGGATAAGTTTGAGACTTGTTTCTGTAATTTTTGCTCTGTTCCTCATTTTATATTGTCTAACTAAGAAAAATAATGTAAAAGTAAATATTAGACAAGAAAGAGTCCAGGAAAACTTGCAAATTAGGGAAAGAGAAGTTTTGAACCCTTCGCCCCAGATAAGTGAAATAATCGCCAAATACTCAAAATAAAATATATTTTTTATTAATCATATATCACAAAAAAAAAAGAAAAAAGATTATTGTCTTTAGAATATATAATTTAAGAAATGAAAAAAAAAAGGAAATTGTTAATAAAACAATTAAAAATAAAAACCGAATCAAATGAATAATAATAAAAATATAGAAGACTCAGGAGAGTCTTCATTCAAAAGGGGGAGAAGTTACGTATCCCCTCCACAACTAATTGTAACGGCTGGCAAAGTGTAGTGACCATTTAGAATCTTATTGCATTTTTGTATCGCAACATTTTTTGTATTATATTTCTGTTTTATTCCCACACTTTGCCAGACAGCAACGTAAGCATTTTTGTCTGCGTTGCTTAGCCCTAATTGTATTTTAAATATTTTTAAGCCTCAGTCTTAAGATTCATTTAAATAAAGATATATATATCACAATTTTCTTTGTGTATTTTATTTTATCTATAATTCGCGTAAGATGTAGTGAAAATCCATGTTATTTAGATGAAGCGTTGGAGAAGCTACCATCTATTTTAAGAACAACAGAATATAGAGAATTCGCACTGGAAAAAAGTGACGAAATATTTAAAAAGATAGCCCTTGGGAAGATAAAGATAAGTAAGAAGATAAAAGTAAAAATAATGACATCAAAACATTAGTATATAAAAATCCTCAAAATATAACAAATAATGAAGAAAAACTAAATCTTATAAAAATGTATCACAACACACCATGCGGAGGACATTTCGGAGTTAGAAAAACAATACTTCGACTTAAAAGAAAATATATATGGAAAAATATATCGAAGCTGATAAAGGATTACATAAAAACGTGTGATTTGTGCGTGACGGACACACCAAAGCAAAGTTTCAACACACTTGTAATTGACACAGTAGGTCCTTTAAGACCATCACAGCATTGCAGATATATTCTAACCATACAATGTGAACTGACAAAGTATCTGATAGCCTGTCCTATGGAGACAAAGGAGGCCACAAATGTAGCTTTAGAATGTAATACTAAAATATGGAATGTTTAGAACAATTAAATCTGATAGACGAACAGAATTTACAAATAAGTTAATGAGGGAAGTATGCGAATTTTTGAGGATTGAACAGAGATTCTCGACATCATATCATCATGAAACGCTGGGAACTGCAGAAAGGAATCACAGAGTTTTGAATGAATATTTTCTTTCATTCGTGATTGATGATAATTGGTACTCATGGGTTCCATATTATGCATTCGCTTATAATACAACACCTCATGCGGATACAAATTATTCACCTTTTGAATTGATTTGCGGCAAATTACCAAGTTTGCCCGGCTATCATATAGAAGAATGCAATGAAAAGATCTATGATTTTGACAGTTACACAAATGAACTTAGAACAAGATTAAAGTATTCATTAGAGAATGCTAGGAAAATGATAGAGAGAGTAAAATTGAAAAGAGTACAAGACTCACATAAGTATGAAAACAGCATAGACATAAAATTAGGAGATTTAGTTCTAGTAAAAATAGAAAATAGAAAGAAAAATGAATCACCATACCAGGGTCCATATGAAGTTACTGGTATTGAAGAGGTAAATGTAGAAATAAAAATTAATAATAAAAAAAAATAGTACATAAGAACTTATTAAAAAAATACAATTAAGACAAATAGATAAGATATAGATATTAACACAATAATATACAAACTTCGTATAAGAAAATACAATTATATATATAGATAACAAACATTTTTTTGTATACAAATAAATATTTAAAAATATTTTTATTTAAGCATTATAAAATATAAATAGAGACTATTCTTTTTCATAACAAATTACTATTAGACATTTAAGTATAATTCACACTAGGCACCGAGTATTATGTTAAAAAATCATCCAACTTTATAAATAAAATTGTATGATTTTCTTGAACGGTGAGGGTGTGGTGTACTCGTGAATAGAGGGTCCAATGTAAACCCAAATCAATGATTCACGAATACACAAATACGTATGTATGTTTATGGTGACGGTTGAGTTGGGTTTACAATGTATATATGTTTATATGTTTAATACTGAAAGAATGTAGAACGCAAACATATATATTGTAAATAAAAGTTTAATGACTTATTTTAGTGTATCACCAATTTGTGTAACATTACACCGAATTGTGTATGAATGATCGATGCATTTTATTTCAGTGACGTTTTGACGAACTGACTGTTTGACAAAAGAAAACGAGCTCAATAGTTACTGATACAATATGAACGTGCATGAGTATTTTAGAGTAATTTTAATATTGAGTAAATTCTACTCAAAAACTAGCATAGCAAAACAATATATATAATTGAAATTTGGTAAATAAAGGAACAGTCTGGTTAAGACCAAAAACATAAAAAGAACTCCAGTGTTTCTTTTGAAAAGTGAAGAATCATATCAAGTGCAAAACCACTATACTTGAATTTATAGTTCATTAAAAATTTAGTATAATAAAATTTTATGAAATATTGTGAAAAACAAAAATAATTTTATAAAATCATAGAAATTCCTAAAAATAAGACAACATTTCAGTCAAATCTCCTTATCCCTCCTCACAAAAATCTATCCTTATTTTGGGGCCATATCACCTAATCTGGCAACAGTGCAGAAAACCTTAATTATTTGACAACAGACGGACACTTATTTAATACGTCGGCAAAGCAGTTAGTATTTTCTCTAAAGCAGTGTTTCTTAACCTTTTTGGTATAGTGGACCACTTTAAATATTTTAAATATGTTACTGACCCATCTGTGAAAAAAATTGGTTAAACAGCATTTTTAACAAAATTTATTCTGTTTTATTATTTAACTAGCAGTATACACGCTACATTGTTAGCGTAATTATTAAGCCATAATAATATTTAAAAACAATAAAAAATATGGTGTGAGTGACAATACGATGGAAACTTTTAACAAAATGTATTTTTGACGACTTGGACGGTCAATACCAAAAAATTTTATCATAAAATTAAAAACTATTTTAACAAAGAAGAAATATTAACATAACTTCAGAAAAAATTAACAAAACTTAAAAGTATTCATTTTTATGCTGTTGACATAACTTTTGGAAACCTTTACTATACAATGACACATGGGCTTGGGGGGTAGATGATTCTTATACCGAACGATTGTATTAATTTATTTTAGTTAAACCCCCGAAGCTTGTAGCCGTTTTGCGGCCATTTAAATATTCAACTTTTTCGTCAACGCTATTCGTCAACAGTATTCTAATTCCAGTTCATGCGTTTTTTTTTTAGCAAGATTAATGCTAGTCAGATGATTTTATGGATTTATTCATAGAATATTTCTAAAAAATATTCTTTTGCTTACCACCATCACGAAAATCATTTATTATTCTGGTTTTTAACTCTTCATAAAACTTTATTCTTGCCATTATTTTATAATAACTGAAAGAAAATGTCAAAATCTATATTTAAATAACGGCAAAGATTTTTTTATAGTTTCGTTCACTCGTTCTTCCATTTTTATTATTTTAGTCAACTCTGGTAAGGAAGTTTAACAGTTTCCACTGTTTTGACATCTAAAAAAAAATATTTCTTTTTCGCTTATCTATTTTTATACCCTATACCACTATGTGGTTTGGGTATAATGACTTTGTGCTGCTGTTTGTAACTACCAAAAATATTTGACTAGACCCATCTTTTATTATACCGATCGACTCAGAAGCACTTTCAGAATCACTTTCAGAGTCGATTTAGCAATGTCCGTCCGTCCGACCGTCCGTCTCTGTGTCCATGAAAAGCTTGTAATCAAACTACAGGTCGCAAATATGAATATATTGTGATCAAATTTGGTATATAAGCTTTCATCGGCCATAGGATGGACGCTATTGAAATTGGTGAAATTAGGTCCATGTTGAGACCTAGCCCCCATACAAATGAAACCGATATGAAGTGCCATAAGATCCAAATTATAACATAGATCTCTGTCAAATTGGGTTTGTATGTGTTTATTATATACCTTAATCAGTAGTCTAAAAAAAACTCCTATAGGACAATTCTTAGTCTTAGGTCCCATATAAGCTGCTTCCCGATCTTCACTTAAATATATCAAAAAACAAAAATATTGCACAGATTTTCTCAAATTTGGTTTGTATATATTTTTCAAAATATAAGTGACTTTACCAAATATGGTCAAGATCGGTCCATTTTGCGAACTAGTCCCCATATAAATATAGCACCCGATATGAACTTTTTCATATTTGCAGCAAAAAAATTAATAACAATGCCACTCCAATTTGGTTTATGCTTATTATACCCTATACCACTATGTGGTTTGGGTATAATGACTTTGTGCTGCTGTTTGTAACTACCAAAAATATTTGACCTATTATACCGATCGACTCAGAATCACTTTCTGAGTCGATTTAGCGATGTCCGTCCGTCCGTCCGTCTGTGAGTCCATGTAAACCTTTTAATCAAACTGCAGGTCGGAAATATGAATATATTTTGATGAAATTTGGTACGTAAGCTTCCGTGGGCCACAGGATGAATGCTGTTGAAACTGGTGAGAATCGGTCCATGATCAGACCTAGCCCCCATACAAATGACCCCTATGAAATCAACATAAATTGCCATAAGATCCAAACTATCACATAGATCTTAGTCAAATTGGGTTTGTATGTGTTTATTGTATCCATTAATCAGTAGTCCAAAAAAATTCCGAAAGAACAATTTATTTGCCCCATATAGAGCTGCTTCCCGATCTTCACTTAAATCTATCAAAAAACAAAAATATTGCACGATTTTTCTCAAATTTGGATTGTGTATATTTTTTCAAAATATAAGTGACTTTACCATGTATGGTCAGGATCGGTTCATTTTTCGACCTAGTCCCCATATAGATATAGCACCCGATATGAACTTTTTCATATGTGCAGCCAAAAAAAATTAATAACAATGGCACTCAAAAATGGTTTATATTTATTTTCTATATCCAATTAGTTGGACCGAAGAGATAGGATCTCTAAACCATGGTATAGGGTATCGTATAGTCGGTCTAGACCGACTATAATTTCTAACTTGTGTTCTATATCGAAATAGTTGGACCTAAAGATAGGGTCTATAAACAAATGTGTTATCTTCCAATATAGAACACACCAAATAGCGATTTCGCAAAAAAAAAAAAAAAAACAATTATATTATTACAAATTTGGCAAATTTAGAATTTTGTAAAAGTTTAAAATGTATTGCCACCTACTCTATTTAAGTACCACTTTTTTTATTCATAGTAGGTTCGAAAATTATAAAGATAAAAAATAATATTATTTTATTTATCAAGCCATACGACAAACGCTATTGAAATTGGTGTAAATGGGCGCATGTTCAGACCTACTCTCCATTCAAATGACCCCTATAATTTTGGCTTAACTTGCCATAAGATTCAAATTATGAAATAGGTCTCAGTTGAATTGGGTTTTTGTGCGTTTATTACATTCATTAATCCGTAGACCAAAAATAAACCATAAAGGACAATTCACTTAAACCTATCAAAACCAAAAATATTGCACTGATTTTTCTCAAAATCGGCTTGTATATGTTGAAAATGTACTTTCAAATGAAAATTTAGCAGTTGAGAAATATCAGTTTTCCCCTTAAGGCTCGAATTAAAACAAATTTTATTCTTCTCCGATGTTTGTATTTCTGGTGGAATCTATCAAATTTCATATTCCTAAATTAATTTGTAAAGAAGATACAAAAAGGTACACTCTTACATTTACGGGCCGTTTTTACCCCGTTTTAAGATCCGAATTTCGGAAAGATTTCGTTTCATTTGATGTTTCCATCCACCAACTACATTTGATATTCGTTTGTCTAGAAGATACTAAATGTAGAATTTATCCCCTTTTTGGCCGTTTGCCCCCCCCTCCCCTAGACGTTAATATTAGCAATAGATTCATCATGGATTGATGCCCACGTATTCGGTAGGGTGAGTATACCAAAATTCATGTAAATATATATATTAATATGTTAAGAAGATGCAGAAAGGTAAAATTTTTACCCCTTTTGAACCCATGTTTGTTTCTCGGATGGAGTCTACACACCAAATTTCATATTCCTAGATTAATTTGTTACCATTTTCCCCATTTTTGTCTGCTTTGCCCCGTTAATGTATGAATTCTTAAAAATCCGTTTTTAGTGGATCTTTACGCCGAGAGAGGAATCTACGGTCCAAATTTCAAGCTTCTGGGTCGAATGGTTTGGGCTGGGCGATGATCATCCTCGCAACTCTTTTATATATATGGATAGGTGTCCTTTACTAAGTTTCTATAGTTGTTTTGCAACAATATTTTAGATATTTTATTCTTTTTTTATTAACTTTGAATATTCAAGTGTCTTTCAGTTAGTTCCTACAGTTGTTTTTCATTAATAGTTTAGATGTTTCATTCTGTTTTATTATTGTTTTATCATAGAGTTTTATTTAGATTTATAGTTAAAAATATATTTGTGTAGGGTAAAAAGTTTTTTTGTTAACATATATTACTAGATGTAACCCGGTGTGCTTCGCTACACCCTCCCCCTCCCCCCCCTTCCGAATCGTTATGAAAGGGCTCACGCAAAGTCCCAAGGCTCTCACTAATACAGTAATTCAGATATATCACATTTAATATAAAGTTTGTGTGGGGGGTACCATGCGCATTTATCTAATCCCGCCCATTTTTTTGTCTGACTACTCACGTTAACAAATTTGCAAAGCTTTCTCTATCATAGTACTTAACATATATGATATTAAAAATATACTTTGTATAGGAGGTGCCACGCCCACTAAAAATATTTAAAAAATTAAAGCCTGTAGCACTCCCATATCCGCAGTAAGACTATGTGAAAATTTCAGGAAGATCAGATGAGTAGTTACGGAGATTACCTCCTACAAACAAACAAAGAAACCAATATTACCTCTTTATTATGTTAGTATAGATTATTAGTATATATTTTTCTATTTCAATGCTTGCCGATGCTGATATACAATGTTTTTTGTTTTTTCATTCGGTACAACAATTATCAGATTTTTGGGCGTTCCTACTCTGGAGCAAAGTACATGTAGCTGCCCATGAGAAGAAGATGGATTATTCATATAAGATCTGGCAACACTTAACTGTTGGCCTTGAACTTAGAATATCTTTTGCCAATTTTTCTTTTGAGCGATTTTTGATTTTGCCCATTTTTTATTTTGAATATTTTTTTTTTTGGGCAATTTTTATTTTTCGCGATTTTTGGGTTTGGTGATTTTTGATTTTGGCGATATATCTTCCACAACAAATCACATTGATAACTAACGAACTTGTCAAAAGACTGTCGCTTTCGTAGTGCTTCATATTTTTTACATAGGAGGTGCCACGCCCACTAATCCCATCCCGCCCAATTTTTATTGGACTACTCACATTAATATCTGATGGAGTCATCCAAAATGTCGAGTCTTTCCCTTTTATAGTATACCAGTTATATGATATTAGATAACTGCTTTGCATGGGTGGTGCTACGCCCACTGCTCGGATCACGCCCATTTTTTTGTTCGACTAATCAGACAAAGAACCTATGGGCTCACGCAAAGCCACAAAGCTCTCTCTTTTACACTACTCCAGATATATGACATTAAATAGTTACTTTACATGGAAGTGCCACGCCCATTGTTGTGAACCCGCCAATTTTTTGTTCGACTACACATACTAAGATCTGATAGGCTCGTGCAAAGTGTCAAAGCTTCCTTTTTTAGCACACCAATTATATGATATCATATATTTACTTTGTATGGGCGGTGCCACGCCCACTTCTCCGATCACGCCCATTTTTTTGTCTAACTAATCAAATGAATAACTTATGGGCTCACGCAAAGTCCCAAGACTCTCACTATTACAGTACTCCAGATATATGGCATTTTATATTTAATTTGTATGGCAGGTGCCACGCCTATTGGTCCGATACTGCCCATTTTTTGTCCGACTACTTACATTAATAATAGGTGACATCAGACAAATTTGGAAAGCTCTCTCTATCACAGTACTCGAGATATATAATATTGAACTATTACTTGTATGGGAGGTACCACGCCCACTTATCCGATCCCGCCCATTTCCGGCGTAGCTACTTATATTAACAATATCATAGTACTCAATATATGTATATGATATTAAAAAAATTCTTTGTGTGGGAGGTTCCACGCCCACCAAAAATATTTAAAAAATTATAGCCTATAGCACTTCCCATATCCGCAGTAAGACTCTATGAAAATTTCAGGAAGATCAGATGGGTAGTTACGGAGATTACCTCCTACAAACAAACAAACAAACAAACAAACAAACACACATTACCTCTTTATTATATTAGTAGACTAGATGTAACCCGGTGCGCTTCGCTACACCCTCCCCCTCCCCCCCCCCCTTCCGAATTGTTACGAAAAGGCTCACGCAAGTCCCAAGGCTCTCACTAACACAGTAATTCAGATATATCACATTTAATATTAAGTTTGTATAGGGGTACCATGCGCATTTGTCCAATCCCGCCCATTTTTTTGTCTGACTACTCACGTTAATAATAGATGACCTAAGATAAATTTTCAAAGCTCTCTCTATCATAGTACTTTATATATATGATATTAAAAATTTACTTTGAATGGGAGGTGCCACGCCCAATAAAAATATTAAAAAAAATACAGCCTGTAGCACTTCCGATATCCGCAGTAAGAATCAGTGAAAATTTCAGGAAGATCAGATAAGTCGTTACGGAGATTACCTCCTACAAACAAACAAACAAACACATTACCTCTTTAATTCTTTTTTTTGATACTTACTGATATAAAATTTTTTTTGTTTGTTTTCGCGATTTTTGATTTTGACAATATATTTTCCACGATAAATCACATTGATAACTAATGTACTTGTCAAAAGACTGTTGCTTTCGTAGTACATCATATTTTTGATATAGGAGGTGCCACGCCCACTTATCCCATCCCGCCCAATTTTTATTGGACTACTCATATTAATATCTGAGGGACTAGTGCAAAATGTCGAGCCTTTCCCAGTTATATGATATTAGATATCTACTTTGCATGGGCGGTGCTACGCCCACTGCTTCTATCACGCCCATTTTTTTTTCGACTAATCACACAAAGAACCTATGGGGTCACGTAAAGCCACAAAGCTCTCTCTTTTACAGTACTCCAAATATTTGACATTTAATAGTTACTTTGCATGGGGAGCTCCACGCCCATTGGTGTGAACCCGCCAATTTTTTGTCTGACTACTCATACTAAGATCTGATGGTGTCGTGCAAAGTGCCAAAGCTTCCCTCTTTTAGTACACCAGTTATATGATATCATATATTTACTTTGTACGGGCGGTGCCACGCCCACTGCTCCGATCACGCCCATTTTTTGTCTAACTAATCATATGAATAACTTATGGGTTCACACAAAGTCCCAAGACTCTCACTATAACAGTACTCCAGATATATGGCATTTTATATTTTATTTGTATGGCAGGTGCCACGCCTATTTAAAAGCTCTCTCTATCATAGTACTCGAGATATATAACATTGAATTATTACTTGTATGGGAGGTACCACGCCCACTTCTCCGATCCGGCCCATTTCCGGCGCGGCTACTAATATTAACAATAGGTGACCTCACACAAATTTGCAAAGCTCTCCCTGTCATGGTACTCAATATATGTATATGATATTAAAAATTTACTTTGTGTGGGAGGTGCCACGCCCACTAAAAATATTAAAAAAATTAAAGCCTATAGCACTTCCCATATCCGCAGTAAGACTCTGTGAAAATTTCAGGAAGATCAGATGGCTAGTTACGGATATTACCCCCTACAAACAAACAAACAAACAAACACACATTACCTCTTTATTATATTAGTATAGATACTATTATATTATTAGTATAGATACTAATATAATAAAGAGGTAATGTGTGTTTGTTTGTTTGTTTGTTTGTTTGTTTGTTTGTAGGGTGTAATCTCCGTAACTAGTCATCTGATCTTCCTGAAATTTTCACAGAGTCTTACTGCGGATATGGGAAGTGCTATAGGCTATAATTTTTTTAATATTTTTAGTGGGCGTGGCACCTCCCACACAAAATAAATTTTTAATATCATATACATATATTGAGTACCATGACAGGGAGAGCTTTGCAAATTTGTGTGAGGTCACCTATTGTTAATATTAGTAGCCGCGTCGGAAATGGGCCGGATCGGAGAAGTGGGCGTGGTACCTCCCATACAAGTAATAATTCAATGTTATATATCTCGAGTACTATGATAGAGAGAGCTTTTAAAATTTGTCTGATGGCACCTATTATTAATGTGAGCAGTCGTACAAAAAATGGGCACTATCGGACCAATAGGCGTGGCACCTGCCATACAAATAAAATATAAAATGCCATATATCTGGAGTACTGTTATAGTGAGAGTATTGGGACTTTGTGGGAACCCATAAGTTATTCATATGATTAGTTAGACAAAAAATGGGCGTGATCGGAGCAGTGGGCGTGGCACCGCCCGTACAAAGTAAATATATGATATCATATAACTGGTGTACTAAAAGAGGGAAGCTTTGGCACTTTGCACGACACCATCAGATCTTAGTATGAGTAGTCAGACAAAAAATTGGCGGGTTCACACCGAAGGGCGGGGAGCTCCCCATGCAAAGTAACTATTAAATGTCAAATATTTGGAGTACTGTAAAAGAGAGCGCTTCGTGGCTTTGCGTGAGCCCATAGGTTCTTTGTGTGATTAGTCGAACAAAAAAATGGGCGTGATAGAAGCAGTGGGCGTAGTACCGCCCATGCAAAGTAGATATCTAATATCATATAACTGGGAAAGGCTCGACATTTTGCACGAGTCCCTCAGATATTAATATGAGTAGTCCAATAAAAATTGGGCGGGATGGGATAAGTGGGCGTGGCACCTCCTATATCAAAAATATGATGTACTAGAAAGCAACAGTCTTTTGACAAGTACATTAGTTATTAATGTGATTTGTCGTGGAAAATATACTGTCAAAATCAAAAATCGCGAAAACAAACAAAAAAAAATTTATATCAGTAAGTATAAAAAAAAAAGAATTAAAGAGGTAATGTGTTTGTTTGTTTGTAGGAGGTAATCTCCGTAACGACTTATCTGATCTTCCTGAAATTTTCACTGATTCTTACTGCGGATATCGGAAGTGCTACAGGCTGTATTTTTTTTAATATTTTTAGTGGGCGTGGCACCTCCCATTCAAAGTAAATTTTTAATATCATATATATAAAGTACTATGATAGAGAGAGCTTTGAAAATTTATCTTAGGTCATCTATTATTAACGTGAGTAGTCAGACAAAAAAATGGGCGGGATTGGACAAATGCGCATGGTACCCCTATACAAACTTAATATTAAATGTGATATATCTGAATTACTGTGTTAGTGAGAGCCTTGGGACTTGCGTGAGCCTTTTCGTAACAATTCGGAAGGGGTGGGGAGGGGGAGGGTGTAGCGAAGCGCACCGGGTTACATCTAGTATTATATATATTAGTATAGATTAGTAATACACACAGAGAAAAAATGACACCATCCGTGTACAAAATGACCACATTCGTTGTCGGTAGTATACAGAAGACGTTTGTGGTCAAATTGTACACTCCGTTGTCAATTCTACAACGAGTTATTTACAACGATATCGTTGCCAAACCGACAACAAATCTGTACAAATTGATACCGACACGCTGTCGAAGTGACAACGTGTCGGTGTTAAATTGACACCATACCGGGGTCCAAATGACACCGTGCCGGTTTTAAATTGACACCCTACCGGTTTCGATTTGACCCCGTTCGTGGTGTCAACCGTGCCTTTCCCATTTCGTTTCCAATCTACCGTTTAAAATCTACTTTAATAATAAAAACAATTAAAATTGATTATATATTTGTTTTATGAGCATATTTTATTTAATGAATGTATACATAAATGTATTTTATTTAAAAGTACAAAACTTTAAATTAACTTAATTCTAAAATAAATCTTTCCATTGTTCATAGTATATATGTAAATAAAACGGAGGAGTTATAAAATCTAAAATTGGTATTTAATAAAAAGTATCATTTTATAATGAACCAACTTTATAAGATTGCAAATGCGAATAAAAAATTTTACATAAAACATAAATATTTTCTGTGTATATTTTGTTAGACCAATATGTAATTAATTGTTATTTAATTTTTAGCTTTTGGCAAAAATTTTTCTAAAAAACGGCTGGTTAGGTCTCAATTTTAATGTAAACTAAGGTTTACAATTTTCTCCCGACGTTTCGAAGCTTTTTTGGCCTCTTCTTCAGGGGATGTTTTTATTTAATCTATAATCACAATGTTTATAAATAAATACAATGAAGTATTACAATTAATTATTCACTTAACTTACTAGTTATGCGTCCTTTTCTCCTAATAGTTTGTCGTCATGTTTAATTTTTACATTTACAATTTATTATGTAGAAATTAAGACATGCCCGTCTGTTTACAGCGCTAGTTGATAGTGCTTGTTTATTTTGTCTTTTCTTTTGTGTTCATCGTTATGGTAAGTTTTTTCTGTATATATAAGCTTTCTAAAGTAGAGCGTTTGTTTGTATTGTTTTCTATGTCTAATATTTTGATTTTGTCAAAATCAGTTGTTAAATATTGGTGTCATTACTTTTTCTTTTGTCAGTGAAGGTATATATGGTACACTTATGTATGTTATATTTTCATTTTGAATAATAAATGTATGCGGAATGAAGTAAATCTAGTAAATGTCTAGTTACAATTCTTCTGTACACATTAGAGTGGTCCTTAAAAAATGAAAATGCCATTTTGGTGATAGGCGCGGTCCAGTTTGTTACCTTTCTATATAAAACTAATAAATGTGAAGTTTGGGGACAATCGGATAAAAAAAGTCGCGCCGGAAATCGATTGAAAATTTCAAGTGTGTTTATATGGGGAAAATATGACTTTTTTGAGATTTTATAGCTTAATTTCTCCGACAAGTTGTTGTAAGAATCGGGATCAGTATTAAATTCTCTATTCAAAAAGCAATAAAAATTTTTTAGCTTTTTGAATAGCTAATTTAATACTGATCTCGATTCTTACAACAACTTGTCGGAAAAATTTAGCTATAGAACGAAATTTTCGTAAAATCTTAAACAGGTCATATTTTTCCCACATAAACACACTTGAAATTTTTAATCGATTTCCGGCGCGACTTTTCTTTATCCGATTTTCCCCAAACTTCACATTTATTAGTTTTATATAGAAAGGTAACAAACTGGACCGCGCCTATCCCCAAAATCGCATTTTAATTTTTTTAAAAACCACTCTAGTACACATTGAACTTTTACCAGTTTAGTTGACATTAAATGGTCTACTTTTAAAAGGACTATTAGAATATTTGCTTTATCAAATTTTTTACTGCACCGGAAACAAACATACATATTGAATTTGATCTTAATTATAAGTGCAAAATTACCAAGAGATGCTATGTTAGCTGACTTTATATCACGTGCAGTATCAATTTCGTAAAAAAAATTTTTAATAAAAATCCATGAATGTTGGCATGCATCAGGGTATTTATACCCTCTACCACTATGTTGTTTGGGTATAATGACTTTGTGCTGGTGTTTGTAACAACCAAAAATATTTGACCTACACCCATCTTTAATTATACCGATCGAATCAGAATCACTATCTGATTCGATTTAAAAATGTCCGTCCGTCCGTCCGTCTGCGTGCCCATGTAAAGTTTTAAATCAAACTGCAGGTCGCAAATATGAATATATTTTGATAAAATTTGGTATTTAATCTTTTATCGGCTATAGGATGAACGCTGTTGAAACTGGTGAGAATCATGTTCAGACCTAGCCCCCATACAAATGACCCCTATGAAATCAACATATATTGCCATAAGATCCAAATTATCATACAAATCTTAGTCAACTTGGGTTTGTATGTATGTATTACATCCATAAATCAGTAGCCCAAAAAATGATCCCTATTGGATAACTCTTAGTCCTAGGCCCCATATAGAGCTGCTTTCCGATCTTCACTTAAATCTATCAAAAAACAGAAATATTGCACTGATTCTTCTCAAATTTTGTTTGTATATATTTTTGCAAAATACAAAGAGACTTTACCAAACATGGTCAGGATCGGTCCATTTTTGGGCCTAGCCCCCATATAGATATAGCATCCGATATGAACTTTTTCATATCTGCAGCCGAAAAAATTAATAAAAATCCCACTCAAATTTGGTTTATGCTTATTTTCTATATTCAGTTAGTTGGCCCTGAGAGATAGGGTCTTTAAAGGCATGGAATAGGGTATCGTATAGTCGGTCTAGACCGACTATAATTTTCTTACTTGTTTAAAGATAGAGTTTGAAAAATTTTGAAGCATGTTTCGAAACAATCAATAAATGAAATAAATTTGAGGAAATTGTTATTAAAAAATATATATAAACCTTTTATATCCATACCGGACAAGCCTTCTACAATAAGAAAGGGCTGATAGTTAAACAAGCATAGCAGTATTTTTCTATCATTGCATTAATTTAACATTTGTAATCATTTGTGGTCGCCAAACGTAAGGCGAAGCTTTCCTGTGAATCGCGTATTGTTACCTTTTTTGTACGTTTAGAACCTCCGCATTTAAATCTAGCTGGTGATGGAAAGTCCGCATTAAGCAATATGTTGTATATATAGTTCTGCTCATCTGAGAAATATAAAAAATAATAAGGTAAATTACGTTTGAACAATTAATAATACTAGTATAGCCCAACACTCAAAATTCGGGTGCAAATTCTAGGAAATATTATATATTCCTTAAATTTTTGTCGTCCAATGTTTTTTTAATCTATATATATATAAAAATTATGAATATCTTAATTAGCCTAAAAGTATGTTAATCAACTTTAGCAATTCACAGAGCGTCTGATATATAACTTAAATCAGTCGCATTAACAGGGTGTAACAAATTATTATAAATTATCACACTCATCCGTGCCCGCAGATTGCTTAAAAAGGGAACTAAAAATTTACCTTCACGTATTAATATATAGATAATTGGATAACTAACTATACTGGTCGCTGACTGAAAATTTGTAATCAGTTGTTTACAATATTCATTACGTGGTTTACAATATTCATTTAGAGAGTAATCGACGTCGTTTTAATGGATGCAATATATCAAAATTAATATTGATCAAAAAGCAATTGTAATTAGCAAAACAAATGTAAAAATTTCTAGTACTCACCATTTCCGATGCTCTTGAATCGGAAAATTTAGGCCATTCTTAAAGACACTCAACACTCTTAAATTTTTTTAAGTCTCTTTGACGTATATTGAGAGAATTTGACAACGTTGAACACGTTTGTTGTCAAGTTGTAAACGTGCGTTATCAAAAACTAAAAATTTTGGTGCACGCGTCTATTTTGAAAACATAATTCTTTCGATTCATACGCGTTCGTTTACAATTTGATACCAGACGTTGTGAAAAAAAATTGACAACGTAGGGGGTCAATATTGACCACAATCGTTGTCGATTTTGCAACGTAATTTTTCCATCAGTGTACATATAGCTCACATCTACATGTGAAAGTATTCTGCATACAAAATATTTGCACAATTATATTTATAAAATTCATTATTAAAATATTTAAAAGGAGTACTTACATCATTAAACATTATTAATTCACTAATAACTTTTAAAATAACTGTATATGATACAACAACTATAAAAATTTATTATATTTTCTGAAATCATGAAATCATTTTTAAATTATCTATAACGTTAATAGACTAGGCGATTTCTTGCTATCGATGATTTGTTCTACCGTTTTATCCCGATTTTGACCAAACGTGTATTATACGAAACGTATTTCTTTTTAGCTGTTCACCAGATTTACAGATTTTTAATTTTTTCTTTATTTTGAGTAAATTGCACTTAAAGTTGCTACAAACACATACATAAAATTATACATATGTTATGGGTGTGGTTATTAAATTTGTTAATGTGCTTCTTAATGAGTTTGTTTTCTTCATTCACAATAATAATAAACCACAATTTGTTAATTAGCTAAGTTAAAAAATAAAGTTGCCTAGAAATTGCATCGAATTTCGAGCGCTGGAATCTGCTTGTCAATATAAATAGGTTTATTATACTCAGGTCACAGCTAAGAAAAATGTAGGTAACTGTACCTTATATTTATCAATGAGTTATACAAGATAAGAAGCACATAACTGATAAGAAGTACATAACTAATTAGAAGTATATGCCTTCTGGGGTTATGAGTTATTTAACTAAATATAGATTTGATATTGTCAATAAAAAATGAGCAGGTTTAAACATGTTCACAATGAGTCATACATCAAAATATAGATTCGATTCGGTTATGGGTTATACATCTATATATAGTTTAGAATATTATTGTGATAATGGAGTATATAGTAAAAGATAAAAGTTGTTTTATACGACGTTCACACCTAAGTGATTAGTCATACATTTTTTCGTTTGGTTAAACATCTCAATTGACATGTTTAAATCTTAAACATCGCAAAAACAAACAAAATCGCAGTTTTATTTAATTTTGTATATTTTCAGTGCAATATTTCTCATTTTTACACTTTTTGGTCGTTTCCACCCCCTTAAATGATCGAATTTCGAAAAAATTTATAGTATAAAAGAGTTTCACACCTAATATATCAAGTGTTATTTTAAGCAAACACAAATAGAAATTTAACATATTTTTGAGCAGATGATTTTAAATATAAAGCTGGTTCTTGTCAGATATAAAGCTAGTTATTACCAAATATAAAGCTGATCGTTACCAGATATAAAACTGTCGTTATCAGATATAAAGCTGCTTATTACCAGATACGAAGCTGATCGTTAGTAGATATCAATAAATGCAATTTTTTGACATACTCAATATGTTTTTATTTTGACCTTTTAATTTTTATTTAAAATAAAAATAAAATATTATAAAAACAGACCTCGATCCTGATCACTTATTCAATTTATTTTTTTTTATATATTTTTACATATTTTTTTTTTTTCATATTTTAACCAACAAAAAAAATTAACTTAAAAAATTTAAGAATTAATAAAAAAATTTGATTATGATCAGTTTTATCATGATCATGATCATGGTCATGGTAAACTTTCTAAAAAATTTACTGTAAAAGTATCATTTTATAAAATTGTAAAAGTTTTTAGTTATTCAAACTTATTTTTTAAGTGATGTAATAATAATAAGGACCTTTAAAAATATTTTTTTTGTAAATAAAATATAGATGTAAAACTGATCGTTAGCAGATACGAAGCTGATTGTAATCAGATATAAAACTTATCGTTACCAGATATAAAGATGATCGTTATCAGATACGAAGCTGATTGTAATCAGATATAAAACTGATCACTACTAGATATAAAGATGATCGTTATCAGATACGAAGCTGATCGTTAGCAGATACGAAGCTGATCATTTTAAATAATTATAGTAAATACTTATTTTTAATGTGTTATTATAAATTAAAAACAGATTTAAACAACAAAACAAAATATATAATATATTATGAAACTCGTCAGCAATGTATTCAACATGGAGATATTTTGATGAAAATACATAGAAATCTTAAACTTAATCAAAAGTTGTATATAATAAATCAATTTACGTTGGTTTTTCTCTATTTTAGAATTATCTAAATAGAAAATGTATGATTTTCATTATAGTTACATTAAATCTAAACATCAGGTTATCAGTAATTATTAGAAAGAATACCAATAAGTTTTATACTTCAGAATATAAACTAGAATGCCTTTTTTGATATTAGAACTTTGAACAAAAAAGGTGCTAAATTGTTGTTTTGATCAGATTATCAGGTGCGAAGCTGATCGATATAAGATATAAAAATAAATTTTGAAAAGTAAATTATGAAAACTAATTGTTCTAGATGCAAATACATTTGATAAATTTAATAAAAAATAACCTTTTTGGATTTTTTTTATAACGTAAACTTCTTCCAATCTATGCTTCCCACTCACTTAAAAATATTAATAAGTGGTATGAAACAGGGATGGAATATGGCAATTTCATTTTGGTATCAAAAATTAATTTAAATTGTACTTTTTTGACACTCAAGGTACTTTTTTATTTTATTTAAAACAACAACAAAAATAATAATTAAACAAAACAGGTACATCAAAATTCATTAATGTATTTTAAAAACACAAAATAAAGAAGTAAGAAAATTATAGTCGGTCTAGACCTACTATACGATACTCTAGACCATGGTTTAGAGACCCTATCTCTTCGGTCCAACTAATTAGATATAGAAAATAAGCATAAACAAAATTTGAGTGCCATTGTTATTAATTTTTTTGGCTGCAGATATGAAAAAGTTCATATCGGGTGCTATATTTATATGGAGACTAGGTCGAAAAATGGACCGATCCTGATCATATTTGGAAAAATCACTTATATTTTGAAAAAATAACCTAATTTGAGAAAAATATGTGCAATATTTTTGTTTTTTGATAGATTTAAGTGAAGATCGGGAAGCAGCTCTATATGGGGCCTATTGCTAAGAATTATCCTATAGGGATTTATTTTGGACTACTGATTAATGGATACAATTAGCACATACAAACCCAATTTGATTAAGATCTATGTGATAGTTTGGATCTTATGGCAATTTATGTCGATTTCATAGGGGTCATTTGTATGGGGACTTGGTCTGAGCATGGACCGATTTTCACCAATTTGCATATGCATCCATTGGAAAAAAAATGACGAATAATATTTTTAAATTTGGATTGCACTCCATTTGAAGAAACCATTACAGCACAAGTATCTGTGGTCATACCAACCATATTATTTTAGGGTATGTTATTTTCCTTTAATACATGCAGTGTGGTATTGAAGATTCCACTAGCTGTGCTGTATTCAATTTGTACCAAACTCAAAAAACGGTCACGAGATATTCCATCGAAAATTCGTATTACAATTGCAAGGTTTTTGGATAACTGACGAAAAGTAATGGTTTTTGCAAAAGTTTTGTATATCTTTAGAATTTTCAGGGCCAAGCAAGTCGTCACAAGTTTTTTACCTTTTTTTCTGTGAATGTAAAATTTATAATAGAATTTAGATAATCGAGTACCGTGAATGGAAGGTTATGCTCTGCAATAAAAGCACTCAGCATTATTTATAATTTTTTGCAGATTCCTTTATTGTACATTTTATGGAACTTGTTAAGAAATTGTCAATTTTGGGTGTTGTTTTGGCGACATTAACTTTCTTTTTGTGATTTTCGCTCAGGTCATGACGATTTAAATGTATTAAGCCAACAGTAATGTAAGAATTACAAACAGTACATTTTTTCCGGTTTCATCCTTTTTCAACTTTTTTGCCCAATCATCTCTAAATTGAACTAAATATGGCTTGTTTGCTTGCCTTGCTGGTTCTAAGAAAAATAAAATCAAAATTAAGTTTAATTCATTTTAAAACCTCTTTCTGTACTACTCATAAAAACTTTTAATTTTGATTTTTGATATTATTATATTATTATTTTTCTATGCTATTGCAATCTTGTTATTAATTATATTATATAAGAAGGTTTTTAATTGAATTATTTAATGTTTAATGTTCAATGTAAAAGTTTATTCTCATTTTTTGATTCTCCTATGTTGATATCCATATCTTCTATTACTCAATGTTTTTCTTTAATAATCTATTGTATTATTCTTTAATTTTACTTTAAGCTATGTAAAATTTCCATAATGCTTTTTTACTTGTTACTAATCCTGTACTATAATTATAAGATTTATGTCTTGTTGTACAGGATACTATGATAAATAAATAAATAAATAAAATTAAAAAAAAAAAAAAAACTAATACAAAACTCACCCAGGTTCATCATATTCCGTGATTAAGGTAAAGATAATTAAAATTTAAAAACTATTTAATTTATTGAATCACAATTAATTGCTAACTTTTTTATTTTTTATCTAGAACAAACCCTTCCGATTTTTTTGCATAAAGAAATAAAACAATGATTAATCAGAATTAAAGCAGCATCGTGCTATTCGGCGTTATTTTCTTTTCATATAAAATGTATAGGAGAAAGATGTTGCTTTGCTGCTTGTACCCTGATTGCGTTCGACATTTGTTTTGGGAAAAACCAAATTTAATAAACAAAAGTCAACTGATATTCGTTAGACAATACATCAACATAAATGAATGAAACGTTGCCAGTGTGGTTAAATTTAAAAGACTTTATCAACGAGTTACCATATTTCAATTAGTAGAAAATGGGGGAAAAAATTAATGCAAGTAAAAAATTTGTTAAAATTAGGTCAATTTTGAATATGAATCAAATTAGTCCGGGGCGTACCAACGTATTTTTCAACATCAAATAGTATCAAAAAAGTACATTTGTATCAACTATTCCATCCCTGGTATGAAATCAAGCAAGAATTAGCAAAATTTCTACTCGGTAAACAAAAGATTAATATTTCAAAGAACAAGATAGATGAAAATAATTGGAAAAAACTTGCGTGATAATGAAACTCAGACAAGGAGAATATATAAAAATATATTGATACCCAAACATTAGGAAACAAATTAAAAAATATTGGTTCTCAAGCAAATTTTAATCTATTAGAAAAAGTTTTTGAAAAATAAAGGTGAAAATAAAATAAATAATATTAAAGCTAAAATTACGATAAAAAGCAAATAAAGTAAATTAAAGGAACTAAAATAAATATAAATAAAGCAAATAATAAGACGATAAAAGTAAATAATATACATAAAATAAATAAACTATAATAACAAAATCAAATACGAAGATAATAAGACAATTAAAACAAGTAAGAAAATTATAGTCGGTCTATATATACCATGCGTTTAGAGACCCTATCTCTCAGGCCCAACTAACTGGACATAGAAAATAAGCATAAACCAAATTTGAGTGGGACTTTTATTAATTTTTTCGGCTGAAAAAATCATCCGATATGAAAAAGTTCATATCGGATGAAATATCTCTATGGGGACTAGGCCCAAAAATGGACCGATCCTGAGCATGGTTGGCAAAGTCTCTTGTATTTTTGCAAAAATGTATACAAACAAAATTTGAGAAGAATCAGTGCAATATTTTTGTTTTTTTGATAGATTTAAGTGAAGATCGGGAAGCAGCTCTATATGGGGCCTGTGACTAAGAGTCGTCCAATAGGGATCATTTTTGGACTACTGATTAATGGATGTAATATATACATACAAACCAAATTTGACTAAGATTTGTGTGATAATTTGGATCTTATGGCAATATATGTTGATTTCATAGGGGTCATTTGTATGGGGGCTAGGTCTGAATATGGACCGATTCTCACCAATTTCAATAGCGTTCATCCCACGGCAGATGGAAGATTAAATACCAAATTTCGTCAAAATATATTCATATTTGCGACCTGTAGTTTGATTACAAGCTTTACATGGACACACAGACGGATGGACGGACGGATGAACGGGCGAACGGACGGACGGACGGACGGACATCGTTAAATCGAATCAGATAGTGATTCTGATTCGATCGGTATAATAAAAGATGGGTCTAGGTCAAATATTTTTGGTAGTTACAAATAGCAGCACAAAGTCAATATACCCAAACTACATAGTGGTACAGGGTATAAAAATATATATAAAACAAGTAAGAAAATTATAGTCGGTCTAGACCGACTATACGATACCCTATACCATGCGTTTAGGAACCCTATCTCTTAGGCCCAACTAACTGGACATAGAAAATAAGCAAAAACCAAATTTGAGTGGGATTTTTATTAATTTTTTTGGCTCCAGATATGAAAAAGTTCATATCTGATGTTATATCTATATGGGGACTAGGCCCACAAATGGACCGATCCTGATCATGTTTGGAAAAGTCTCTTGTATTTTGCAAAAATATATACAAACCAAATCTGAGAAGAATCAGTGAAATATTTTTGTTTTTTAATAGATTTAAGTGAAGATCGGGAAGCAGCCCTATATGGGGCCAAAGGGATCATTTTTGGATTACTCATTAATGGACGTAATAAACGCATACAAAACCCAATTTGAGTAAGATCTATATGACAATTTGGATCTTATTGCAATTTATGTCGATTTCATAGGGGTAATTTGTATGGGGGCTAGGTCTGAACATGGACCGATTCTCACCAATTTCAATAGCGTTCATCCCATGGCCGATAAAGGCTTATGTACCAAATTTCATCAAACCATATTCATATTTGCGACCTGCAGTTTGATTACAAGGTTTACATGGACACACAGACGGACGGACGGACGGACGGACGGACATTGTTAAATCAACTCAAAAAGTGATTCTGATTCGATCGGTATAATTAAAGATGGGTCTAGGTCAAATATTTTTGCTTGTTACAAACAGCAGCACAAAGTCATTATACCCAAACCACATAGTGGTATAGGGTATAACAAATAAAATAAATCAAAAAAAAAAAAATATGTAAAATTAATAAAATAAACGCAAAATAGTAAAACATTTGTTTTTATTTATGTCAAACATTTACCAAAATTCCTATAAAACAGATCATTACCAGATATAAAGCTGGTCGTTACCAGCTATAAAGCTGGTCATTATCAGATTTTTTTTTTGCTTTCGATTTATATAAATTATAAAGAAAACAATAATAACCACCATTTACGAAATTATTAGGAAGAATACCAATAAGTTTGATACTTTAGAATATAAATTACAATGTTTTTTTTTTTGATATTAGAAAAAAAGTATTAAATTTTTGTTTTGATCAGTTTATCAGAAGCGAAGCTGATCGTTATCAAATATAAAAATCAATTTTGTAAAGTAAATTATCAAATCTAATTGTTCTAGATGCAAATACATTTGATACATTTAATGACAAATATTCGTTTAGGATTTTTTTACAACGTAAAATTATTCCAATCTATGCTTCTCACTCACTTAAAGATATTAGTAAGTGGTATGAAATCAAGCAAGAATTAGGAAAATTTCTAATCGGGAAACAAAAGATTAATATTTCAAAGAACAAGAAAGATGAAAATAAAAAAAAAATTGTGTGATAATGAAACTCAGACAGGAAGAATATATAAAAAAAACATATTGATACCCAAACATTAGGAAAATATTAAAAAATGTTGATTCTCAAGCAAATTTTAATCTATCAGAGAAAGTTTTTGAAAATAAAGGTGAAAATGAAGACGATTTAATGGATATAAATAGAACAATACATAAAATTAACTTATATAAACTACTTGTAAAGTAAACAATTATGATCATGGTCATAATACAAAATTTTTTTCAGTAATTTTTTTTGGAAAAGTTTACCTGACCATAAAAAATATTGGTTCTCAAGCAAATTTCAATCTATTAGAGAAAGTTTTTGAAAAATAAAGGTGAAAATAAAATAAATAATATTAAAGCTAAAATTGCAATAAAAAGCAAATAAAGTAAATTAAGAGAAATAAAATAAGTATAAATAAAGCAAATAATAAGACGATAAAAGTAAATAATATACATTAAATAAATAAACTAAAATAACAAAATAAAATACGAAGACAATAAGACAAATAAAATAAGTAAGAGAATTATAGTTGGTCTAGACCGACTATACGATACCTTATACCATGCGTTTAGAGACCCTATCTCTCAGGCCCAACTAACTGGATATAGAAAATAAGCATAAAACAAATTTGAGTGGGATTTTTATTAATTTTTTTTGGCTGCAGATATGAAAAAGTTCATATCGGCTGCTTTATCTATATGGGGACTAGCCCCAAAAATGGACCGATCCTGACCATATTTGGTAAGGTCTCTTGTATTTTGCAAAAATATATACAAATAAAATTTGAGAGGAATCAGTGCAATATTTTTGTTTTTTGATAGATTTAAGTGAAGATGGACTACTGATTAATGGATGTAATAAACACATACAAACCCAACTTGACTGAGATTTATATGATAATTTTGATCTTATGGCAATTTAAGTCGATTTCATAGGGGTCATTTGTATGGGGGCTAGGTCTGAACATGGACCACTTCTCACCAATTTCAATAGCGTTCATCCTATGGCCAATAAAAGTTTACAAACCAAATTTCATCAAAACATATTCATATTTGCCACCTGCAGTTTGATTACAAGCTTTTTATGGACACACAGACGGATGGACGGACGGACGGACGGACATCGTTAAATCGAATCAGATAGTGATTCTGATTCGATCGGTATAATAAAAGATGGGTCTAGGTCAAATATATTTGGTAGTTACAAACAGCAGCACAAAGTCAATATATCCAAACCACATAGCGGTATAGGGTATAAAAATATAAAATAAGTAAAATACATAAAACAAATAAAATATGTAAAATAACATATATATATATATATATATAAAACAAATAAAATAATTCAAAACAAGTAAGAAAATTATAGTCGGTCTAGACCGACTATACGATACCCTATACCAAGCGTTTAGAGACCCTATCTCTCAGGCCCAACTAACTGGATATAGAAAGTAAGCATAAACCAAATTTGAGTGGGATTTTTATTAATTTTTTCGGCTGCAGATATGAAAAAGTTCATATCGGATGCTATATCTATATGGGGACTAGGCCCAAAAATGGACCGATCCTGACCATATTTGGTAAAGTCTATTGTATTTTGCAAAAATATATACAAACAAAATTTGAGGAGAATTAGTGCAATATTTTTGTATTTTGATAGATTTAAGTGAAGATCGGGAAGCAGCTCTATATGGGGCCTATGACTAAGAGTTGTCCAATAGGGATCATTTTTGGACTACTGATTAATGAATGTAATATATACATACAAACCCAATTTGACTAAGATTTGTATGATAATTTGGATCTTATGGCAATATATGTTGATTTCATAGGGGTCATTTGTATGGGTGCTAGGTCTGAACATGGACCGATTCTCACCAATTTCAACAGCGTTCATCCCATGGCAGATAAAAAATTAAATATCAAATTTCAGCAAAATATCTTCATATTTGCGTCCTACAGTTTGATTACAAGCTTTACATTGACACACAGACGGACGGACGGACGGACATCGTTAAATCGAATCATATGGTGATTCTGATTCGGTCGGTATAATAAAAGATGGGAGTAGGTCAAATATTTTTGGTTGTTACAAACAGCAGCACAAAGTCATTATACCCAAACCACATAGTGGTATAGGGTATAAATACCTAATTAATAAAATAAATGCAAAATAGTAAAACATTTGTTTTTATTTATGGGTAATTCCATGTCAAATCAACCAATGGGTGTACACTACCTTCTCCAAATTGTATGATTTTTCGTAGGAAGACAGATTATTACAGAACTAAAATAAGTGCAAAGTTTGCGGGCACTGGCGCTTCTGTATCCGGAAATATGTGGTCTTGAAAATCGTAAAAAAAGGTCAAAATTTACAAAGTTGTACTTACTTAATTATCATTTTCTTGAAAAGTATTATAGTTACGCAACTCATCAAGGTTGCATTTGAAAGGTTAATTAATTACCTTTAATTTGATATACAACATGATTTTTTTTTTTTGGAAAGGTCCAAGGTCACATCTCTTGACCTATAATTCGGGAGGCTATAGCTGTAAAAACGACAATTTTAAAAAACTGAAAAAAATATATGTTTAAGATTGGTTCCTTCCCTAAAGTTCCAAAAAATTTCAGACTGGGGGTATGCTTGGATCCAGAAATATTTATCATAGAGTAAAGGTAGATATTTAAAAAGTCGGTGCTGTTACTGTTACTGTTTATGAATGTGGTTGGTTGTGCTCGTGAGCGTCGGCGGGCTATGCACGCACGCCGCTATTTGTTTCTGGTTCTTAAGCTCTGTACTGTACTCAGTACAGACCTGTGTTAGGGTTGGTTTGACAGGTAATTATGTTAGAGCGAGACAACAGTATAAATGTTGTCGGGTGTGGTTCGTAGTGTCAAATAACTTGGATATAGAGAAATTATTGAAAAACGAGAAGTCAAAGGAAGCACCACGAAAAAAAAACCATTCTAAGCACGTTGCTTTAAAAAACCACATGTGTTGCTATAAAATCAATATTTTTAAATAAAACCAAAAGTGTTCAAAGTGATTGTTTTTGCCTCTGTAAACAATATGTCATTTAATACAATATATTGTTGTAATCCATTTAAAAAAGTTGTTCATGTCCGGAATGCAAGAGGACTTCGAAAAGTTCAGCAATGGATGACTGGAATTAGTAATAACATTTCAATATCAAATAAAATATGTGATATATGCAGAAGAGAACTTTATAAATTAAAAGGAAGTGTAAACAATAATATTCAATCTATGAACGAGCCAGAAAACGAGACTTCAGACTCGGAAAGTGAAGCATCAGTTTCGGGAGATGTTCGAATTTCTAAGTTAAACGAAAGTTTAACATATTTACAAGAATCTCCAATATGTTCGAGAAAAATTCCATTAAAAGGGTATACAACTAGAAAGTTAGAGAAAATAACAACATCAATTAAAACCAACATTTTCCCAAATTCAACACCTTCAACCTCTCACGTATGCCCAGAATCGGAAATAATCGAACAACTAAAAGAAAAGTTTAAATCAATAACTAAAAACAGTGATAAAATTCAACTTTTAACTATTTTACCTAAAAGCTGGACATTGAAAAGAATGGAGGAGGAATTTCAAATAACAAATTTCATGGCACGAAAGGTAAAAAACTTGGTTGAGACAGAAGGCGTATTGAGTACACCGAATCTAAAACTTGGAAAACGATTGCCATTAGAAATTGTTGATGTGGTGAAAATCTTTTATGAAACTGATGATGTCAGCAGATGTCTACCAGGATGTAAAGACTACGTGTCAATAGCAGAAAATGGTGTAAAAGTAAAAAAAAATAAAAGGCTTTTACTCGGAAATCTTCGAGAAGTTTATGCTTTATTTAAAGAAAAACATGAAGGGATAACTATTGGAATTTCTAAATTTTGTGAACTTCGGCCAAAAAATTTGGTTCTAGCAGATGCGTCAGGAAGCCATAATGTATGTGTTTGTAAAATACATCAAAATACAAAATTAATGCTCCACGCAATAAACCTGAAAAAATTGACAGAAAATGTGCAGGATTTTGTGCTGGAAACTTATAAAGATTGTTTAAAAAGACTTATATGCAATCCCCCATCACCAAATTGCTACCTTGGCAGATGTAGTTAGCATGTGTCCAGATATACAAAATTTTAAAGAGAAACTTGGTGAATTATTATTAGAAAATGAAATTGATGAAATCATATATAAACAGTGGATAAGTGTAGATAGAGACTCTTTGGAAACTATTATTAAAGAAACTGATTCTTTTCTGGATTCTTTATGCGAAAAACTGCAAACTCTTCTACCCCATTCATTCGTATCTAAAGAGCAGGGTGCATTTATGGCTCACAAAAAGTCTGCGTTGGAAGAAAATGAGTATTTAGTAATTTGCGACTTCTCCGAAAATGCAACTTTTGTGGTTCAGGATTCTGTGCAAGGCTTTTTATGGAATAATAGCCAGGCCACACTATACCCAATAGCAATTTATTTTAAATCAAATGGAAAATTAGAAACTACAAATTTTATAATAATATCAGACTGTCTAATACATAATACCATAGCAGTTCATTTATTTCATCGCCACCTAAATGAGTTTTTAAAAAACAAGTTTTTGAAAATACCAAAGAAAATTTTTTATTTTTCGGACGGTTCTTCCGCTCAATTTAAAAATAAAAAAAACTTTGCCAATTTATGCCATCATAGCGAAGATTTTAATTGTTCCGCTGAGTGGCATTTCTTTGCTACCAGTCACGGCAAAGGACCTAGTGATGGTCTTGGGGGAACGGTAAAGCGTGAAGCACGAAGAGCCAGCTTGCAACGTCCATTCGAAGATCAGATAACTACTCCTCTCCACTTGTATAATTGGTGTCAGCAAACTCTTCAGAACTGCAACTTTGCATATTTAACGGAAAAAGATTATGAAGAAGAAGAGAAATTGCTAACTGATAGATTTATAGGATTACGTACAATTCCGGGAACTCAAAAGCAGCACAGCTTCATACCAATTTCAAAAACACAATTACAACCTAAAATTTATTCCGCTGATAGCAAATTTGTAATTGAAAACATTTATAATAAAACTAAACAACAACAACAGCATTCATCATAATAATGTCAACAACAACAACAGCATTCATCATAATAATGTCAACAACAACAACAACAAGAACAGCATTCATCATAATAATGTCAACAACGCCAACAACAACAACAACAACAGCATTCATCATAATAATGTCAACAACGCCAACAGCGCCAACAACAACAGCATTCATAATAATAATAATTCACTTGTTAAATATCTACCTTTACTCTATGATAAATATTTCTGGATCCAAGCATACCCCCAATCTGAAATTTTTTGGAACTTTAGGGAAGGAACCAATCTTAAACATATATTTTTTTCAGATTTTTAAAATTGTCGTTTTTACAGCTATAGCCTCCCGAATTATAGGTCAAGAGATGTGACCTTTGACCTTTCAAAAAAAAAAATCATGTTGTATATCAAATTAAAGGTAATTAATTAACCTTTCAAATGCGACCTTCATAAGTTGCGTCACTATAATATTAATCAAGAAAATGATGATTAAGTAAGTACAACTTTGTACATTTTTATAGTTTTTCCCGATATTCAAGACCTCATATTTCCGGATCCAGATGCGTCAGTGAACTTAAATTTAGGATTTTTCTTATTTCTCGGATACACTTTAATCCTGCCAAAACTCAGCCAATTTGGAAACAGTGATGTAAAAAACAGCCATATTTTAAGTTGAGTTCAGATGGTTTAACCCTTATGTCAAACATTTACGAAAATTCCTATAAACCAGATCATTACCAGATATAAAGCTGGTCGTTACCAGCTATAAAGCTGGTCGTTATCAGATTTTTTTTTTATACCCTATACCACTATGTGGTTTGGGTATAATGACTTTGTGCTGCTGTTTGTAACAACCAAAAATATTTGACCTATACCCATCTTTAATTATACCGATCGAATCAGAATCACTATCTGATTCGATTTAACGATGTCCGTCCGTCCGTCCGTCCGTCCGTCTGTGTGTCCATGTAAAGCTTGTAATCAAACTGAAGGTCGCAAATATGAATATGTTTTGACGAAATTTGGTATTTAGTCTTTTATCGGCCATAGGATGAACGCTATTGAAATTGGTGAGAATCGGTCCATGTTCAGACCTAGCCCCCATACCAATGACCCCTATGAAATCAACATATATTATTATAAGATCCAAATTATCATACAAATCTTAGTCAAATTGGGTTTGTATGTATATATTACATCCAATAATCAGTACTCCAAAAATTATCCCTATTGGACAACTCTTAGTCATAGGCCCCATATAGAGCTGCTTCCCGATCTTCACTTAAATCTATCAAAAAACAAAAATATTGCGCTGATTCTTCTCAAATTTTGTTTGTATATATTTTTGCAAAATACAAGAGACTTTACCAAACATGGTCAGGATCGGTCCATTTTGGGCCTAGTCCTCATATAGATATAGCATCCGATATGAACTTTTCCATATCTGCAGCCGAAAAAATTAATAAAAATCCCACTCAAATTTGGTTTATGCTTATTTTCTATATCCAGTTAGTTGGGCCTGAGAGACAGAGTCTCTAAACGCATGGTATAGGGTATCGTATTGTCGGTCTAGACCGACTATAATTTTCTTACTTGTTTGCTTTCGATTTATATAAACTATAAAGAAAACAATAATAACCACCATTTACGAAATTATTAGAAAGAATACCAATAAGTTTGATACTTCAAAATATAAATTAGAATGTTTTATTTTTTTTATATTAGAGCTTTGAACAAAAAAAGTGTTAAATTTTTGTTTTGATCAGTTTATCAAAAGCGAAGCTGATCGTTATCAACTATAAAATCAATTTTGAAAAGTAAATTATCAAAACTAATTATTCTAGATGCAAATACATTTGATAAATTTAATAAAAAATATGAGTTTAGGATTTTTGTACAACGTAAAATTCTTCCAATCTATGCTCTTCACTCACTTAAAGATATTAGTAAGTGGTATGAAATCAATCAAGAATTAGGAAAATTTCTAATCGGGAAACAAAAGATTAATATTTCAAAGAACAAGAAAGATGAAAATAAAAAAAAAACTTGTGTGATAATGAAACTCAGACAGGAAGAATATATAAAAAAACATATTGATACCCAAACATTAGGAAAAAATTTAAAAATGTTGATTCTCAAGCAAATTTTAATCTATCAAAGAAAGTTTTTGAAAATAAAGGTGGAAATGAAGACGATTTAATGGATATGGACGATTTAATGGATGTAGAACAATACATAAAATTAATTTATATAAACTACTTATAAAGTAGACAATAATGATCATGGTCATAATAAAAAAATTTTTCAGTAATTTTTTTGGAGAATTTACCATGACCATGACTGATCATTATCAGATATAAAGCTAATACTTAGCAGATACGAAGCTGATCGTTACCAGATACGAAGCTGATCGCTTTAAATAATTATAATAAATATTTATTTTTTATTATGTTATTCTAAATTATAACAGATTTAAATTATGCATTATATAATATATAATATAAGTTAACGACGCAAATATTAATCATAATTTCTTGTAATGCCAACATTGCATTTCTCACAGGTAACAATACCTAAAATTTATTACACACTTATTGCTTTGTATTTTTGGTTGCTACTTATTTCCGAGAACTCAGGAAATAAGTACTGCACGAGTTGAAAACATTTTCTCACCATGTCAAACATGCTGACGATATGTCTGCATGTTTATCAGTTATTAATGGTATTATGAAATATTTTTGTATCCGGTTAATCTGGCTAAATTAAAAGACAAAAACAATTAAATAGATCGATATTCATTTTACTACAATAATTTTGTTTCACTGGAAATTGTATTAAGTATCAGTAGGTTTATTTTTATTTTCACCAACACTGCTGACACTATGTTTGCAGTTTTGTTTTGTAGTATTTATAGATAGAATTATATTTGCCAAATAATTATAATAAATATTTATTTTTTATTATGTTATTCTAAATTATAACAGATTTAAATTATACATTATATAATATGTAATATAAGTTAACGACGCAAATATTAATCATAATTTCTTGTAATGCCAACATTGCATTTCTCACAGGTAACAATACCTAAAATTTATTACACACTTATTGCTTTGTATTTTTGGTTGCTACTTATTTCCGAGAACTCAGGAAATAAGTACTGCACGAGTTGAAAACATTTTCTCACCATGTCAAACATGGTGACGATATGTCTGCATGTTTATCAGTTATTAATGGTATTATGAAATATTTTTGTATCCGGTTAATCTGGCTAAATTAAAAGACAACAAGTAAGAGTGTTAAATTCGGCTGTGCCGAATCTTTGATACCCTCCACCTCGGTTTGAGTCTTGATAATAAATGTAAATGAAAAAGTAAACAATTTGTTAAACTTAATACCAAATTATTTCAGCAAATTCTTTGGGTTGGTTTTCTTCTTTTCTATTATTTCGGATTTATTTCGGTGTTTGCTTTTTGGTCATCGTGGTTGCTGATCGGCATGAATTTTGGTTATATACCTATATGCATGCGTTTCCGGTTATATGACATAACTTCTCGTTTAATTTAGTTTTTGCTAATTAAATAGCTCGCCCTAACCTCCATTGCAAAGGTAATGGTTGTGTAGAGTGGCTATATGAATTAAATCGTGCTAATTGGAGATGGCTGTATAGTTTCTTTTAACTGGCCAAATATTTCTTCATTGTGGCCACATAGGTCGGATGGAGTAACAAAATAATAACCAAAAAAAAAGCTCTCTCAACTTTTTTTTAAAATATTGCCATATTTTGAAAACATAGAGAATAAATTTATAATAATAAATAATCAAATTAGGGATGAAAAACGCAAAAAACGAAAAGTCCCAAACATTTTAAATAAAATAATTTAATGTTATCTTAATTTTCTGAAAAACTTCAAATTTTCATCCAAAAAAAATTGTAAAAATTTATATATAAAAAATAACATTCTCATAAAATTACGTTTACTTATGTAACAATTTTTATGTTAGCAATTCTTAAATATCATTTGAGGTTTTCTTAAATTCATTGAATTTAAATTAATATCGACAAATCTGTTTTTCTATTTATTTAAATTGTAAAGGAGTGGCATCTCTGTCAAAATAAGCGAAAAACACAAAGAATAGAAAAAAACAAATTACTTCGTGTTTGACAGGATGATTTTATGTTTATGTTTAATATCTTTATTTTTTTACTAATATTTCTGTTTATTTATTTGAAAATGAAATAATGAATTGAATATGCTATTTAATTTTTTTATTTATATAAAAAAGTTTTTTAATTAAAGCAAAATATTTTCACTATTTCATGATTTTTATTTATGTATGACGATATTTCAACCTAAAAATTTAAGTTTTTATCGATTGGATAAACAACACAAAAATGGTTGTCGTTTAGATAACAACAACAGCTGACTTTAACAATAGCGAATATCGTTTCAAAATTTTACTGATAATTTTGCAATTTTCTTTTTTTTTACAATTCGACTATCGTTAAAAGAAGTTACTGAATCGCGGTACTGAAAAGTTATTAATATCTCCTGAATGGCAATATTTTTTTTAAATGTAAACATTTTTAAATGTAAAGATATTTCTAAATTTAAAATTATTATTTCCGACGTTTTCTGAAACTCAATTAATATTTTCTAATTTATAATTGGAAATTTTATTTTCAGTTTTTATTATAATTGATATTTTCTTAAATTTGAATGGAAAATTTAAAAAGTGAAATTTTGTATTTATGTGAATAATAATGCTTTATTAATTATAAACAATTTTTAAAAATTAGATGTAATCGCAATCAGATATTTTATAGGTAAAGCAGAATAATAATTCTATATAACTATGTAGAACTGTTTTGTAAGCAAAAAACTCATTGACGAACTCGGTAACTCTATTTTGTAAAGACAACAAAAAGTTAACCCCCCAATCTCACATCACACTGAAATTCTAAAATCGTTGTGTACGTATTATCAACGAAAAATTGTTCGAATTAGTCGAATCCATCGCCATTAAATTTTATGCTCAAACATCTGACTGCAATCTCATTTTTAAAATGCTGTCGAAGTGTAAACTTGAAAAAATTTGTATACTTCTCTCTCTTATTTTATTTTAAGTAGAGTTACCAAGTTTATTATACAGGCACATGTTTGAGGGAAAATGTTTACATTTATAATTATTAGTATTATTTTAATAATAGTTAATAATATTTATGCTCTATAATTAACAAACTTGCGTTTTTGTATGCGCATTTCAAAAAATAAATCATTATAATAGATTTAACAAGTTAAAACTTTAATTACAATTTTACAGAATCCAGTAAATTTGCATTAAATTTATAACACTGCATTAATTTATAACACTATTCGCACGAAAAATTTGGTGCCATTAGTGTGACCACTTCGTATTAGTAAAAAAAATGTGAGTGTATTGAGTTTTTCGAACTTGCAGTGTGATGTGAGATTGGTGGGTAATATGCCAAACTTATGTTCATATTTGTAAAAGAATAATGAAAAAACGTATGAAATAAAAGACCAACCCGTGTATACTCTTAACATTGTTCTGTATGATATCTAGTTGAAAATATTAACATTCATGTTAAAATAGATATAACTATTGCAAAGCTAATTAGAACAAACAAAAATTATGGCGGCATCTACTGTGGCATAGTCACGCTGAGCAAAATGAAGTGACACTCTGTTATACAAAAGAAATGTATTTTCCCCACAACAAAATACTGCAGAATTTTATGTAAATAAAATAACCGATTTATTTCTAACATGCAGTTACTATGAATATACATACATACATATATATAATATATGTACATTATTTGTATTATTTAATATGTGTATGTATGTATATTTAAATATTACACACAAAAAATACAACATCAAACGTTATTTTTGTGTTTTTCTCTTTAAATAAATTAATACATAAATTTTTTTGCTAAATTTACATTTGGGCAATTCACAACAGGTGTTGTATATTGTATGTTGTATTGAAATACACAATACAATCATTTGTTGTGAACACTCAGTTGTATTTTCATATTGTAAAACGCTTTCTTTAGTAATTTTCGATCCAACGAGGAAAGATCGCTTCGTCGCTTCTGCTATTTTGTATAAGAGAAAACACTTGTCAGTGTTTGCTTTTTGGTCGTGAGATATACCCTGGAGTTTTAGTTACGTACCTCTTGCATTTTAATTTATAATGAAAAAAAAAAATGTTAAATGTTTTGCTTGGTACTGAAAGAGAAAATACATACTAAAAATATAAACATTAATTTTTATATAAATAAACTTATCGATGTATTTGCGTTATTTGCATTATTTGCCATAATTTATTTTATAATTATTTATGCTGATAATATTCTATGTATTTGTTTTTTCTTTTTCATAAAAACTGGCATTCACTTGGAACTGATATGTTATGATACAATATACAATATTTACTAAACATAGCAAATGAAGTTGGATCGTGTATCAGATTTTTCAGTGAAAATTACCAACAACAATTTTACACTATTGTAAAGTGATACACGATACAAGAGATACAACGATACATTACCCATTGTGAATTGCCCAATTGTTTTTTTATACCCTCCACTCCAGTGTGCAGAGGGTATATATAAGTTTGTCATTCCGTTTGTAATAATTAGAAAAAAAAATTTGGACCCCATAAAATATATATATTTGTGATCCTTATAACAACCGGAGTTGATATAGCGATGTCCGTCTGTCCGTCTGTCCGTCTGTCCGTCTGTGGAAATCACGATGACGGCATCAGTCGGGCAGCAAGGGTGCTCGTTGGCATAAAAAATGATTCATTAACATCCTGAAAAGTTTGCTATTTAAAATCGTCCAAATCGGTCAATTAGGGCCCGAGATTTGAATGAAGAACTAAAAAAAGTCTTGAAGAAATATAATTTTCTATGTTGTTCTTGTCACGATCACGCCCTCAATAGGATAGCTAGGGTGATAATTTTTAGTTAGAATGATTCACCAAATTCATGGGAAGATTTCTACTTCAAAAATCATTAAAATCGGTGGAACAGGTCCAGGTAAATCTATGAAAAATTAAAAAAAAAATGAAAAACATGTTTCCATATTGTTCCTGTTGTTATTCTAAATGTTCCATTGTTGTCATAGCTGGACTTGTTGTTTTTGTGGTCGTTGTGATAATAATATAATAAAAACGAACCCTTTGTACATTTTTTTGTGAACTCTGGTAGAAAATTTTAAAAGTTTCCATTGTTTTGGCATCACTAAAAAAATTTGTTAGATCATTTCTGTCATTGCCACGAGCCTGCATGCAAAATTTCAGATCGATTGGCTCACGGGAAAGGGGCTAAAAATCGATCCAAAATTTTGTCGACAAGCAGACACTACCAGTTAATATAAAGGCAGTAAATAAAGGGAGTAAAAGTTCACCAATAATTTAAAAAACAAATTTTTATGTATTAATTTATTTAAAGAAAAAATAATTAAATGAAATAGTAATAATAATAAAAAAAAATAATATACAATAAAAAAAAAAAAGAATATATAAATAAAATAAAATAAAGATAAATGCATTCATAGCATTATAATACATATAAAAGGTCAATGTTTTCTAACCGTAACCGTAACGAGTCAGTTGTTTTTTTTTACATGAAAATCATTTAAAACAGTTACCGAACGTAACCGGAACGTCCCAATACTTTTCATGTGAAAAAAAGGCTGACACGTTACGTAACAGTTACATGTCGCTAACTTGTTCTTTACACAGGCTACTGCTTTTGCAGCCAACTTCAAGTCTATTTATATAGTTTCGTAAGCATAACTGATAAAATTGTTTCTATTATTTTTTGCTGTAAGTAATAAATTATAAATATACTGTATTTGCAAACTAAAATGGATACATATATTGGAGGTGCTTTAATACAAAAGAGTTAACGAAACAAAATCAAAAAAAAAAAAACAACTCTACAACATCAACAATGGCAGTCATATGTTCTTCAAATAGAAAAAAAAAACTGCAAGTGTGTTTTGTTGGCTACAAAACAAAAATAGTGTTGACAATATAACAAAATATGTAAAAGAAGTTAGTGCTATGAAATATTTTATTTTGTTTAAAAAAAAAATCGCAAAATGAAAGGCTATAATTCCATTAATAATCAAAAGGCGTTAAACTAATTTATTTATTTTTACGTTGTACTAATGCATTTTAAATAAGTAAAAGTAATTGTATATTTAAATAAAAATTCATTTGTATTATATGTTGCTGTCGTATTCAGAAAAATCAAGTAGCTGACTATGCGACTACAAATGCTGCTGCCAGCAGTCGTCTATGTGTTTCATTCATGATGTTGCATTTTTTTGCGAGCAATACTTACATATATTCTAAATAAAGAAATAATAGTTCTTTTCATACTTCGAAATCTATACAAATATATGTACAAATAATATATGTCAAATTTCAAATTTGCAATAATTGATACATTTTTGAAAGAAAATTGTATAATATGAAATGTCTTTAATTTATTTCATAGAAAACAATTTTTTGAGGTGCGTGGATTTTCCATATTTACTGTTTTACTATTTTCGTAATGAGGTTAAATGAGTTAAAAAGAATTTAAAATATTTGAAAATATTAGGTGAGGATCCTCAAGATGTTATATACGATCGGTCTAAAACTTTTCACTTAGAGCCACAGTTAAATTCGAAACAACAAAAACCCATATATTTTGTGCATAAAGTTTAACATAAAATGTGCTTTTCTAAAATGTCTATATATTTTTTCTCATTCATTTCTGACCATCTTCAATGTAAATTTACCAAAGTTTTTTTTATTGCAATATGTATATAAAACTTAAAAATTTAATATTTTTTATTGTGTATTAACTTATTATTCTGCGATTTTCATTACATCACAAATTGGCACTACTGTTTCAAAAACAGAAAACTTCTAAATCAGTTGAAAACAGTTGATCTGTAAAACTGTGTGTGAAATTGTGTCAAATAAAATTACAAATATTAATAAATATAATAATACATATAAATTTGTTAAGAATTAGCACACAATTGATTTTCCATTTTGCATTTCATTTATAAAGAATTCTGCCATATTTTGTTAAAGGGAAAATCCATTTTTGTTATATTAAAAAAAACAGACTTGCATTTAATTTTTCCGTGACTGCCTCAATAATTGCGTAGATGCCACCACAATATTTTTTCTAATTAAAACAGTTGATCTGTAAAACTGTGTGTGAAATTGTGTCAAATAAAATTACAAATATTAATAAATATAATAATACATATATATATTTTTATTAATTTTGTTAAGAATTAGCACAAAATTGATTTTCCATTTTGCATTTCATTTATAAAGAATTCTGCCATATTTTGTTAAAGGGAAAATCCATTTTTGTTATATTAAAAAAAACAGACTTGCATTTAATTTTTCCGTGACTGCCTCAATAATTGCGTAGATGCCACCACAATATTTTTTCTAATGAAATATTAACCAATATCTAACTAGAATTATGATTTATTCCGACTAAAAAGTTCCAATTAAAAGTTATTCATCCCAATTATGAATATTCTCAAGGAATTTCTTTCTCACGGAAAATACATTTCTCGAGAAAAAAATTCCTCCAATTATAAATTCCGCGTGAACAAAAAATGATTAACTGGCATCATCGAATTTCGAAGCCACTTGCTTTGCTTATTGACAATTTATTTTCTATTTTTTGTGTGTGTGCAAACGACCCTACAATAAATGTCCCAATAAACATTTTTGTTTGCTATCAACTTGAGGTGCATTTGAGATCAAATACATTTCTCAAATCTCCAACGTTAATTCTCAAATGCCCTCAATAGTTCGAATATAGTCTTCTCAACTTAAAAGGCACATTTTTTATATGGCGATTTTCATAGTTATCAAATTGAGAAATTTGTGATTCTCAACTTGATAGCAAAGAAATATTTCCAATCGGTATCAAATGGAAGGTACGGAATTGCCGTATTAAAAAATATTATACTAATTTTAATGTTTTAATGTTTCAATTTAATTTCATTATATATTTAACATTACTATGTACATATTTAACATTAAATGTACATATTATGTACACTTTTTAAAATCTAGAATTAAAAATAAATGAATTAATTAGTTGTGCATTTTTTGAAAAATTCGACAAAAAGCAAAAATAATTAAAAATATATCAATGATTTATTTGTACTTTTTTGGCATTTTTTAATTTAATTTATTATTTATGACATATTTAAATAATATCTCAGACTTAACACAAATCGTATTCAAGTTGAAAAAATGTTTGGTCTCAAGTGGAGAAAAGTGTTGGATATCCAATTGAGAGTAAAAATGTTTCCAAAGATTGGAAAAAATGTTAAATCTCAACTTGATGTCAAGTTGAAAGCAAACAAGGAGAAAAATTGTTCAACCCAAGTTGAGAATTACATTTGACATCAATTTAAGAACTTAACTTTTCTCCAACATTGGAGAAATAATATTTCAATGCATACTGGGGAATGACCGAAACTAACACATAAACAGTTTTTTCCTATTTGAAAAACATATGACTGTCATTGTTGCTGTTGTAGAGTTGTTATACCCTCCACTCCAGTGTGCAGAGGGTATATATAAGTTTGTCATTCCGTTTGTAATAATTAGAAAAAAAATTTTGGACCCCATAAAATTTATATATTTGTGATCCTTATAACAACCGGAGTTGATATAGCGATGTCCGTCTGTCCGTCTGTCCGTCTGTGGAAATCACGATGACGGCATCAATCCGGCAGCTAGGGTACTCGTTGACATAAAAATGATTCACTAACATCCTGAGAAGTTTGCTATTTAAAATCGTCCAAATCGGTCGATTAGGGCCCGAGATTTGAATGAAGAACTAAAAAAGTCTTGAAAAAAAAATAATTTTCTATGTTGTTCTTGTCACGATCACGCCCTCAATAGTGCAGCTACAGTGATCATTTTTAGTGAGAATGATTCACCAAATTCATGGAAAGATTTCTACTTCAAAAATCATTAAAATCGGTGGAACAGGTCCAGGGAAATCTCTGAAAAATAAAAAAAAATGAAAAACATGATATTCTTATATTGTTCTTGTTGTTATTCTAAATGTTGCATTGTTTTCATAGCTGGACTTGTTGTTTTTGTGGTCGTTATGGTAATAATATAAGAAAAACAAACCCTTTGTACATTTTTTTATCAACTCTGGTAGAAAAATTTAAAAGTTTCCATTGTTTTGGCATCATTTCTGTCATTGCCACAAGCCTGCCTGTAAAATTTCAGATCGATTGGGTCACGGGAAAGTGATTAAAATCGATCCAAAATTTTTTCGACAAGCAGACACTACGAGTTAATATAAAGGGAGTAAAAATTCACCAACATCTAAAGCAAATAATGCTAAAATACCTAGTTGTTAATAAAAAAACAATTGGGCAATTCACAATGGGTAATGTATCGTTGTATCTCTTGTATCGTGTATCACTTTACAATAGTGTAAAATTGTTGTTGGTAATTTTCACTGAAAAATCTGATACACGATCCAACTTCATTTGCTATGTTTAGTAAATGTTGTATATTGTATCATAACATATCAGTTCCAAGTGAACGCCAGTTTTTATGAAAAAGAAAAAACAAATACATAGAATATTATCAGCATAAATAATTATAAAATAAAATATGGCAAATAATGCAAATAACGCAAATACATCGATAAGTTTATTTATATAAAAATTAATTTTTATATTTTTAGTATGTATTTTCTCTTTGAGTACCAACCAAAACATTTAACATTTTTTTTTTCATTATAAATTAAAATGCAAGAGGTACGTACCTAAAACTCCAGGGTATATCTCACGACCAAAAAGCAAACACTGACAAGTGTTTTCTCTTATACAAAATAGCAGAAGCGACGAAGCGATCTTTCCTCGTTGGATCGAAAATTACTAAAGAAAGCGTTTTACAATATGAAAATACAACTGAGTGTTCACAACAAATGATTGTATTGTGTATTTCAATACAACATACAATATACAACACCTGTTGTGAATTGCCCAAATGTAAATTTAGCAAAAAAATTTATGTATTAATTTATTTAAAGAGAAAAACACAAAAATAACGTTTGATGTTGTATTTTTTGTGTGTAATATTTAAATATACATACATACACATATTAAATAATACAAATAATGTACATATATTATATATATGTATGTATGTATATTCATAGTAACTGCATGTTAGAAATAAATCGGTTATTTTATTTACATAAAATTCTGCAGTATTTTGTTGTGGGGAAAAACCATTTCTTTTGTATAACAGAGTGTCACTTCATTTTGCTCAGCGTGACTATGCCACAGTAGATGCCGCCATAATTTTTGTTTGTTCTAATTAGCTTTGCAATAGTTATTTCTATTTTAACATGAATGTTAATATTTTCAACTAGATATCATACAGAACAATGTTAAGAGTATACACGGGTTGGTCTTTTATTTCATACGTTTTTTCATTATTCTTTTACAAATATGAACATAAGTTTGGCATATTACCCACCAATCTCACATCACACTGCAAGTTCGAAAAACTCAATACACTCACATTTTTTTTACTAATACACACACATTTTCCGAAGTGGTCACACTAATGGCACCAAATTTTTCGTGCGAATAGTGGCAGACACTAACGATGATTAATGTTACCCTGTTATAAATTTAATGCAAATTTACTGGATTCTGTAAAATTGTAATTAAAGTTTTAACTTGTTAAATCTATTATAATGATTTATTTTTTGAAATGCGCATACAAAAACGCAAGTTTGTTAATTATAGAGCATAAATATTATTAACTATTATTAAAATAATACTAATAATAATAAATGTAAACATTTTCCCTCAAACATGTGCCTGTATAATAAACTTGGTAACTCTACTTAAAATAAAATAAGAGAGAGAAGTATACAAATTTTTTCAAGTTTACACTTCGACAACATTTTAAAAATGAGATTGCAGTCAGATGTTTGAGCATAAAATTTAATGGCGATGGATTCGACTAATTCGAACAATTTTTCGTTGATAATACGTACACAACGATTTTACAATTTCAGTGTGATGTGAGATTGGGGGGTTAACTTTTTGTTGTCTTTACAAAATAGAGTTACCGAGTTCGTCAATGAGTTTTTTGCTTACAAAACAGTTCTACATAGTTATATAGAATTATTATTCTGCTTTACCTATAAAATATCTGATTGCGATTACATCTAATTTTTAAAAATTGTTTATAATTAATAAAGCATTATTATTCACATAAATACAAAATTTCACTTTTTAAATTTTCCATTCAAATTTAAGAAAATATCAATTATAATAAAAACTGAAAATAAAATTTCCAATTATAAATTAGAAAATATTAATTGAGTTTCAGAAAATCATATCAAAACGTCGGAAATAATAATTTTAAATTTAGAAATATCTTTACATTTAAAAATGTTTACATTTAAAAAAAATATTGCCATTCAGGAGATATTAATAACTTTTCAGTACCGCGATTCAGTAACTTCTTTTAACGATAGTCGAATTGTAAAAAAAAAGAAAATTGGAAAATTATCAGTAAAATTTTGAAACGATATTCGCTATTGTTAAAGTCAGCTGTTGTTGTTATCTAAACGACAACCATTTTTGTGTTGTTTATCCAATCGATAAAAACTTAAATTTTTAGGTTGAAATGTCGTCATACATAAATAAAAATCATGAAATAGTGAAAATATTTTGCTTTAATTAAAAAACTTTTTTATATAAATAAAAAAATTAAATATTCAATTCATTATTTCATTTTCAAATAAATAAACAGAAATATTAGTAAAAAAAAATAAAGATATTAAACATAAACATAAAATCATCCTGTCAAACACGAAGTAATTTGTTTTTTTCAGAGTTCAGAAAAAAACACACACTGAATAAAAAACTCGTACATATATGTAAACAAACATAACTTAGACCAACACGCACATATTTTTATTTGCATATCAATTATGTTTGTTTTTAAATTTTCTTCGGTGCCCAACACAACCATGACTGTGTTCGTTTTACTATTTCGTTATTTACACGAACATTTTTCTATCAGGTACTTTTTGTTTAAATCACACATAAAGCACACATTTTTGAGTGTTGCTTTATTTGAAGTTCATGTTCTGGTACGTGTACTGAAAAAACAAACAAAACATGTACAATAAACAGGTTCGAGTTCAGTTATATTTTAAGTCGTGTTGTGGCTCGTGTAGTAAGAAATAACACAACATGTACAATAAACAGGTTCGAGTTCAGTTATATTTTAAACACGACTTAAAATATAACTGAACTCGAACCTGTTTATTGTACATGTTCTGTTTTTTCTTACTACACGAGCCACAACACGACTTAAAATATAACTGAACTCGAACCTGTTTATTGTACATGTTTTGTTTGTTTTTTCAGTACACGTAGCAGAACATGAACTTCAAATAAAGCAGCACTCAGAAATGTGTGCTTTATGTGTGATTGAAACAAAAAGTATGTGATACAAAAATGTTCGTGTAAATAACGAAATATTAAAACGAACACAGTCATGGTTGTGTTGGGCACCGTAGAAAATTTAGAAACGCACATAATTGATATGAAAATAAAGATATGTGTTGGCTGCTTTTGAACAGAACATTGTGTGTTTCATGTGTGTATTTTCTGAACCTTGGTTTTTTTCTATTCTTTGTGTTTTTCGCTTATTTTGACAGAGATGCCACTCCTTTACAATTTAAATAAATAGAAAAACAGATTTGTCGATATTAATTTAAATTCAATGAATTTAAGAAAACCTCAAATGATATTTAAGAATTGCTAACATAAAAATTGTTACATAAGTAAACGTAATTTTATGAGAATGTTATTTTTTATATATAAATTTTCATATTTTTTTTTGGATGAAAATTTGAAGTTTTTCAGAAAATAAAGATAACATTAAATTATTTTATTTAAAATGTTTGGGACTTTTCGTTTTTTGCGTTTTTCATCCCTAATTTGATTATTTATTATTATAAATTTATTCTCTATGTTTTCAAAATATGGCAATATTTTAAAAAAAAGTTGAGAGAGCTTTTTTTTTTGGTTATTATTTTGTTACTCCATCCGACCTATATGGCCACAATGAAGAAATATTTGGCCAGTTAAAAGAAACTATACAGCCATCTCCAATTAGCACGATTTAATGCATATAGCCACTCTACACAACCATTACCTTTGCAATGGAGGTTAGGGCGAGCTATTTAATTAGCAAAAACTAAATTAAACGAGAAGTTATGTCATATAACCGGAAACGCATGCATATAGGTATATAACCAAAATGCATGCCGATCAGCAACCACGATGACCAAAAAGCAAACACCGAAATAAATCCGAAATAATAGAAAAGAAGAAAACCAACCCAAAGAATTTGCTGAAATAATTTGGTATTAAGTTTAACAAATTGTTTACTTTTTCATTTACATTTATTATCAAGACTCAAACCGAGGTGGAGGGTATCAAAGATTCGGCACAGCCGAATTTAACACTCTTACTTGTTTTATTAACAACTAGGTATTTTAGCATTATTTGCTTTAGATGTTGGTGAATTTTTACTCCCTTTATATTAACTCGTAGTGTCTGCTTGTCGAAAAAATTTTGGATCGACTTTAACCACTTTCCCGTGACCCAATCGATCTGAAATTTTGCAGGCAGGCTTGTGGCAATGACAGAAATGATGCCAAAACAATGGAAACTTTTAAATTTTTCTACCAGAGTTGATAAAAAAATGTACAAAGGGTTTGTTTTTCTTATATTATTACCATAACGACCACAAAAACAACAAGTCCAGCTATGAAAACAATGCAACATTTAGAATAACAACAAGAACAATATAGAAATATCATGTTTTTCATTTTTTTTTTTATTTTTCAGAGATTTCCCTGGACCTGTTCCACCGATTTTAATGATTTTTGAAGTAGAAATCTTTCCATGAATTTGGTGAATCATTCTCACTAAAAATGATCACTGTAGCTGCACTATTGAGGGCGTGATCGTGACAAGAACAACATAGAAAATTATTTTTTTTTCAAGACTTTTTTAGTTCTTCATTCAAATCTCGGGCCCTAATCGACCGATTTGGACGATTTTAAATAGCAAACTTCTCAGGATGTTAGTGAATCATTTTTATGTCAACGAGTACCCTAGCTGCCGGATTGATGCCGTCATCGTGATTTCCACAGACGGACAGACGGACAGACGGACATCGCTATATCAACTCCGGTTGTTATAAGGATCACAAATATATAAATTTTATGGGGTCCAAAATTTTTTTTCTAATTATTACAAACGGAATGACAAACTTATATATACCCTCTGCACACTGGAGTGGAGGGTATAACAACTCTACAACAGCAACAATGACAGTCATATGTTTTTCAAATAGGAAAAAACTGTTTATGTGTTAGTTTCGGTCATTCCCCAGTATGCATTGAAATATTATTTCTCCAATGTTGGAGAAAAGTTAAGTTCTTAAATTGATGTCAAATGTAATTCTCAACTTGGGTTGAACAATTTTTCTCCTTGTTTGCTTTCAACTTGACATCAAGTTGAGATTTAACATTTTTTCCAATCTTTGAGAAACATTTTTACTCTCAATTGGATATCCAACACTTTTCTCCACTTGAGACAAACATTTTTTCAACTTGAATACGATTTGTGTTAAGTCTGAGATATTATTTAAATATGTCATAAATAATAAATTAAATTAAAAAATGCCAAAAAAGTACAAATAAATCATTGATATATTTTTAATTATTTTTGCTTTTTGTCGAATTTTTCAAAAAATGTACAACTAATTAATTCATTTATTTTTAATTCTAGATTTTAAAAAATGTACATAATATGTACATTTAATGTTAAATATGTACATAGTAATGTTAAATATATAATGAAATTAAATTGAAACATTAAAAAAAGTACATTGTTTTCATTTCTAAAATTAGTATAATATTTTTTAATATGGCAATTCCGTACCTTCCATTTGATACCGATTGGAAATATTTCTTTGCTATCAAGTTGAGAATCACAAATTTCTCAATTTGATAACTATGAAAATCGGCATATAAAAAATGTGCCTTTTAAGTTGAGAAGACTATATTCGAACTATTGAGGGCATTTGAGAATTAACGTTGGAGATTTGAGAAATGTATTTGATCTCAAATGCACCTCAAGTTGATAGCAAACAAAAATGTTTATTGGGACATTTATTGTAGGGTCGTTTGCACACACACAAAAAATAGAAAATAAATTGTCAATAAAGGTGCTATTACACGATGTGTTTTTTACATATGTACTGTCACTTTTTTTTTTATCCATATGAAATTCCTCATGTCTGTCAAAATTGTCTTTTACATACGATTCATAATTTTTGCTATCACACGTGCATATGTATTTACGTATGACATAACCTCTAAATGTAAACAACAGCTGATTTAATTTGTGAATTTACAAAAATTTATTGTTAAAAAAAAGTTATATATTTTTTAATTGTTAATTAATATTAAACAATTTATTTTTCTTTCAATATTAATCTTTATAATTTACTCTGTTTTTCTTTCGCCACAAGCAGTGTTGTATTCTCATATGATTGTCATACAAAAATAGAACCTGCTCTAATTGAAAAATGTACATGTGCCTTTCCTCATGTATTGTACATAAACAATGTTTCATATGTATCACACGATGTGTACAACTTTTGTTGTGGGAAAATTTGACAGTACATATGTAAAAAACACATCATGTAATAGCACCTTAAGCAAAGCAAGTGGCTTCGAAATTCGATGATGCCAGTTAATCATTTTTTGTTCACGCGGAATTTATAATTGGAGGAATTTTTTTCTCGAGAAATGTATTTTCCGTGAGAAAGAAATTCCTTGAGAATATTCATAATTGGGATGAATAACTTTTAATTGGAACTTTTTAGTCGGAATAAATCATAATTTAGTTAGATATTGGTTAATATTTAATTAGAAAAAATATTGTGGTGGCATCTACGCAATTATTGAGGCAGTCACGGAAAAATTAAATGCAAGTCTGTTTTTTTTAATATAACAAAAATGGATTTTCCCTTTAACAAAATATGGCAGAATTCTTTATAAATGAAATGCAAAATGGAAAATCAATTTTGTGCTAATTCTTAACAAAATTAATAAAATATATATATGTATTATTATATTTATTAATATTTGTAATTTTATTTGACACAATTTCACACACAGTTTTACAGATCAACTGTTTTAATTAGAAAAAATATTGTGGTGGCATCTACGCAATTATTGAGGCAGTCACGGAAAAATTAAATGCAAGTCTGTTTTTTTTAATATAACAAAAATGGATTTTCCCTTTAACAAAATATGGCAGAATTCTTTATAAATGAAATGCAAAATGGAAAATCAATTTTGTGCTAATTCTTAACAAAATTAATAATATATATATATATATATATATGTATTATTATATTTATTAATATTTGTAATTTTATTTGACACAATTTCACACACAGTTTTACAGATCAACTGTTTTCAACTGATTTAGAAGTTTTCTGTTTTTGAAACAGTAGTGCCAATTTGTAACATTTTGTGATGTAATGAAAATCGCAGAATAATAAGTTAATACACAATAAAAAATATTAAATTTTTAAGTTTTATATACATATTGCAATAAAAAAAACTTTGGTAAATTTACATTGAAGATGGTCAGAAATGAATGAGAAAAAATATATAGACATTTTAGAAAAGCACATTTAATGTTAAACTTTATGCACAAAATATATGGGTTTTTGTTGTTTCGAATTTAACTGTGGCTCTAAGTGAAAAGTTTTAGACCGATCGTATATTACATCTTGAGGATCCTCACCTAATATTTTCAAATATTTTAAATTCTTTTTAACTCATTTAACCTCATTACGAAAATAGTAAAACAGTAAATATGGAAAATCCACGCACCTCAAAAAATTGTTTTCTATGAAATAAATTAAAGACATTTCATATTATACAATTTTCTTTCAAAAATGTATCAATTATTGCAAATTTGAAATTTGACATATAGTATTTGTACATATATTTGTATAGATTTCGCAGTATGAAAAGAACTATTATTTCTTTATTTAGAATATATGTAAGTATTGCTCGCAAAAAAATGCAACATCATGAATGAAACACATAGACGACTGCTGGCAGCAGCATTTGTACCGCATAGTCAGCTACTTGATTTTTCTGAATACGACAGCAACATATAATACAAATGAATTTTTATTTAAATATACAATTACTTTTACTTATTTAAAATGCATTAGTACAACGTAAAAATAAATAAATTAGTTTAACGCCTTTTGATTATTAATGGAATTATAGCCTTTCATTTTGCGATTTTTTTTTAAACAAAATAAAATATTTCATAGCACTAACTTCTTTTACATATTTTGTTATATTGTCAACACTATTTTTGTTTTGTAGCCAACAAAACACACTTGCAGTTTTTTTTTTCTATTTGAAGAACATATGACTGCCATTGTTGATGTTGTAGAGTTGTTTTTATACCCTCCACTCCAGTGTGCAGAGGGTATATATAAGTTTGTCATTCCGTTTGTAATAATTAGAAAAAAAAATTTGGACCCCATAAAATATATATATTTGTGATCGTTATAACAACCGGAGTTGATATAGCGATGTCCGTCTGTCCGTCTGTCCGTCTGTCCGCCTGTGGAAATCACGATGACGGCATCAATCGGGCAGCTAGGATGCTCGTTGGAATAAAAAATGATTCATTAACATCCTGAAAAGTTTGCTATTTAAAATCGTCCAAATCGGTCGGTTAGGGCCCGAGATTTGAATGAAGAACTAAAAAAAGTCTTGAAAAAATATAATTTTCTATGTTGTTCTTGTCACGATCACGCCCTCAATAGGATAGCTAGGGTGATAATTTTTAGTGAGAATGATTCACCAAATTCATGGGAAGATTTCTACTTCAAAAATCATTAAAATCGGTGGAACAGGTCCAGGTAAATCTATGAAAAATTAAAAAAAAAAAATGAAAAACATGATGTTTCCATATTGTTCCTGTTGTTATTCTAAATGTTGCATTGTTGTCATAGCTGGACTTGTTGTTTTTGTGGTCGTTGTGGTAATAATATAATAAAAACAAACCCTTTGTACATTTTTTTGTGAACTCTGGTAGAAAATTTTAAAACTTTCCATTGTTTTGGCATCATTTCTGTCATTGCCACGAGCCTGCATGCAAAATTTCAGATCGATTGGCTCACGGGAAAGGGGCTAAAAATCGATCCAAAATTTTGTCGACAAGCAGACACTACCAGTTAATATAAAGGCAGTAAATAAAGGGAGTAAAAGTTCACCAATAATTTAAAAAACAAATTTTTATGTATTAATTTATTTAAAGAAAAAAATAATTAAATGAAATAGTAATAATAATAAAAAAAAATAATATACAATACAAAAAAAAAAAAGAATATATAAATAAAATAAAATAAAAATAAATGCATTCATAGCATTATAATACATATAAAAGGTCAATGTTTTCTAACCGTAACCGTAACGAGTCAGTTGTTTTTTTTTACATGAAAATCATTTAAATCAGTTACCGAACGTAACCGGAACGTCCCAATACTTTTCATGTGAAAAAAAGGCTGACACGTTACGTAACAGTTACATGTCGCTAACTTGTTCTTTACACAGGCTACTGCTTTTGGAGCCAACTTCAAGTCTATTTATATAGTTTCGTAAGCATAACTGATAAAATTGTTTCTATTATTTTTTGCTGTAAGTAATAAATTATAAATATACTGAATTTGCAAACTAAAATGGATACATATATTGGAGGTGCTTTAATACAAAAGAGTTAACGAAACAAAATCAAAAAAAAAAAACAACTCTACAACATCAACAATGGCAGTCATATGTTCTTCAAATAAAAAAAAAACTGCAAGTGTGTTTTGTTGGCTACAAAACAAAAATAGTGTTGACAATATAACAAAATATGTAAAAGAAGTTAGTGCTATGAAATATTTTATTTTGTTTAAAAAAAAAATCGCAAAATGAAAGGCTATAATTCCATTAATAATCAAAAGGCGTTAAACTAATTTATTTATTTTTACGTTGTACTAATACATTTTAAATAAGTAAAAGTAATTGTATATTTAAATAAAAATGCATTTGTATTATATGTTGCTGTCGTATTCAGAAAAATCAAGTAGCTGACTATACGACTACAAATGCTGCTGCCAGCAGTCGTCTATGTGTTTCATTCATGATGTTGCATTTTTTTGCGAGCAATACTTACATATATTCTAAATAAAGAAATAATAGTTCTTTTCATACTGCGAAATCTATACAAATATATGTACAAATACTATATGTCAAATTTCAAATTTGCAATAATTGATACATTTTTGAAAGAAAATTGTATAATATGAAATGTCTTTAATTTATTTCATAGAAAACAATTTTTTGAGGTGCGTGGATTTTCCATATTTACTGTTTTACTATTTTCGTAATGAGGTTAAATGAGTTAAAAAGAATTTAAAATATTTAAAAATATTAGGTGAGGATCCTCAAGATGTAATATACGATCGGTCTAAAACTTTTCACTTAGAGCCACAGTTAAATTCGAAACAACAAAAACCCATATATTTTGTGCATAAAGTTTAACATTAAATGTGCTTTTCTAAAATGTCTATATATTTTTCTCATTCATTTCTGACCATCTTCAATGTAAATTTACCAAAGTTTTTTTTATTGCAATATGTATATAAAACTTAAAAATTTAATATTTTTTATTGTGTATTAACTTATTATTCTGCGATTTTCATTACATCACAAAATGTTACAAATTGGCACTACTGTTTCAAAAACAGAAAACTTCTAAATCAGTTGAAAACAGTTGATCTGTAAAACTGTGTGTGAAATTGTGTCAAATAAAATTACAAATATTAATAAATATAATAATACATATATATATATTTTATTAATTTTGTTAAGAATTAGCACAAAATTGATTTTCCATTTTGCATTTCATTTATAAAGAATTCTGCCATATTTTGTTAAAGGGAAAATCCATTTTTGTTATATTAAAAAAAACAGACTTGCATTTAATTTTTCCGTGACTGCCTCAATAATTGTGTAGATGCCACCACAATATTTTTTCTAATTAAAACAGTTGATCTGTAAAACTGTGTGTGAAATTATGTCAAATAAAATTACAAATATTAATAAATATAATAATATATATATATATATTATTAATTTTGTTAAGAATTAGCACAAAATTGATTTTCCATTTTGCATTTCATTTATAAAGAATTCTGCCATATTTTGTTAAAGGGAAAATCCATTTTTGTTATATTAAAAAAAAACAGACTTGCATTTAATTTTTCCGTGACTGCCTCAATAATTGCGTAGATGCCACCACAATATTTTTTCTAATTAAATATTAACCAATATCTAACTAGAATTATGATTTATTCTGACTAAAAAGTTCCAATTAAAAGTTATTCATCCCAATTATGAATATTCTCAAGGAATTTCTTTCTCACGGAAAATACATTTCTCGAGAAAAAAATTCCTCCAATTATAAATTCCGCGTGAACAAAAAATGATTAACTGGCATCATCGAATTTCGAAGCCACTTGCTTTGCTTATTGACAATTTATTTTCTATTTTTTGTGTGTGTGCAAACGACCCTACAATAAATGTCCCAATAAACATTTTTGTTTGCTATCAACTTGAGGTGCATTTGAGATCAAATACATTTCTCAAATCTCCAGCGTTAATTCTCAAATGCCCTCAATAGTTCGAATATAGTCTTCTCAACTTAAAAGGCACATTTTTATATGGCGATTTTCATAGTTATCAAATTGAGAAATTTGTGATTCTCAACTTGATAGCAAAGAAATATTTCCAATCGGTATCAAATGGAAGGTACGGAATTGCCATATTAAAAAATATTATACTAATTTTAGAAATGAAAACAATGTACTTTTTTTAATGTTTCAATTTAATTTCATTATATATTTAACATTACTATGTACATATTTAACATTAAATGTACATATTATGTACATTTTTTAAAATCTAGAATTAAAAATAAATGAATTAATTAGTTGTACATTTTTTGAAAAATTCGACAAAAAGCAGAAATAATTAAAAATATATCAATGATTTATTTGTACTTTTTTGGCATTTTTTAATTTAATTTATTATTTATGACATATTTAAATAATATCTCAGACTTAACACAAATCGTATTCAAGTTGAAAAAATGTTTGGTCTCAAGTGGAGAAAAGTGTTGGATATCCAATTGAGAGTAAAAATGTTTCTCAAAGATTGGAAAAAATGTTAAGTCTCAACTTGATGTCAAGTTGAAAGCAAACAAGGAGAAAAATTGTTCAACCCAAGTTGAGAATTACATTTGACATCAATTTAAGAACTTAACTTTTCTCCAACATTGGAGAAATAATATTTCAATGCATACTGGGGAATGACCGAAACTAACACATAAACAGTTTTTTCCTATTTGAAAAACATATGACTGTCATTGTTGCTGTTGTAGAGTTGTTATACCCTCCACTCCAGTTTGTCATTCCGTTTGTAATAATTAGAAAAAAAATTTTGGACCCCATAAAATTTATATATTTGTGATCCTTATAACAACCGGAGTTGATATAGCGATGTCCATCTGTCCGTCTGTGGAAATCACGATGACGGCATCAATCCGGCAGCTAGGGTACTCGTTGACATAAAAATGATTCACTAACATCATGAGAAGTTTGCTATTTAAAATCGTCCAAATCGGTCGATTAGGGCCCGAGATTTGAATGAAGAACTAAAAAAGTCTTGAAAAAAAAAATAATTTTCTATGTTGTTCTTGTCACGATCACGCCCTCAATAGTGCAGCTACAGTTATCATTTTTAGTGAGAATGATTCACCAAATTCATGGAAAGATTTCTACTTCAAAAATCATTAAAATCGGTGGAACAGGTCCAGGGAAATCTCTGAAAAAGTAAAAAAAAAAAATGAAAAACATGATATTTCTATATTTTTCTTGTTGTTATTCTAAATGTTGCATTGTTTTCATAGCTGGACTTGTTGTTTTTGTGGTCGTTATGGTAATAATATAACAAAAACAAACCCTTTGTACATTTTTTTATCAACTCTGGTAGAAAAATTTAAAAGTTTCCATTGTTTTGGCATCACTAAAAATATATGTTAGATCATTTCTGTCATTGCCACAAGCCTGCCTGCAAAATTTCAGATCGATTGGGTCACGGGAAAGTGGTTAAAATCGATCCAAAATTTTTTCGACAAGCAGACACTACGAGTTAATACAAAGGGAGTAAAAATTCACCAACATCTAAAGCAAATAATGCTAAAATACCTAGTTGTTAATAAAAAAAACAATTGGGCAATTCACAATGGGTAATGTATCGTTGTATCTCTTGTATCGTGTATCACTTTACAATAGTATAAAATTGTTGTTGGTAATTTTCACTGAAAAATCTGATACACGATCCAACTTCATTTGCTATGTTTTGTAAATGTTGTATATTGTATCATAACATATCAGTTCCAAGTGAATGCCAGTTTTTATGAAAAAGAAAAAACAAATACATAGAATATTATCAGCATAAATAATTATAAAATAAAATATGGCAAATAATGCAAATAACGCAAATACATCGATAAGTTTATTTATATAAAAATTAATGTTTATATTTTTAGTATGTATTTTCTCTTTCAGTACCAACCAAAACATTTAACATTTTTTTTTTTTTTTTCATTATAAATTAAAATGCAAGAGGTACGTAACTAAAACTCCAGGGTATATCTCACGACCAAAAAGCAAACACTGACAAGTGTTTTCTCTTATACAAAATAGCAGAAGCGACGAAGCGATCTTTCCTCGTTGGATCGAAAATTACTAAAGAAAGCGTTTTACAATATGAAAATACAACTGAGTGTTCACAACAAATGATTGTATTGTGTATTTCAATACAACATACAATATACAACACCTGTTGTGAATTTCCCAAATGTAAATTTAGCAAAAAAAATTATGTATTAATTTATTTAAAGAGAAAAACACAAAAATAACGTTTGATGTTGTATTTTTTGTGTGTAATATTTAAATATACATACATACACATATTAAATAATACAAATAATGTACATATATTATATATATGTATGTATGTATATTGATAGTTACTGCATGTTAGAAATAAATCGGTTATTTTATTTACATAAAATTCTGCAGTATTTTGTTGTGGGGAAAATACATTTCTTTTGTATTAACAGAGTGTCACTTCATTTTGCTCAGCGTGACTATGCCACAGTAGATGCCGCCATAATTTTTGTTTGTTCTAATTAGCTTTGCAATAGTTATTTCTATTTTAACATGAATGTTAATATTTTCAACTAGATATCATACAGAACAATGTTAAGAGTATACACGGGTTGGTCTTTTATTTCATACGTTTTTTCATTATTCTTTTACAAATATGAACATAAGTTTGGCATATTACCCACCAATCTCACATCACACTGCAAGTTCGAAAAACTCAATACACTCACATTTTTTTTACTAATACACACACATTTTCAGCAGTGGTCACACTAATGGCACCAAATTTTTCGTGCGAATAGTGGCAGACACTAACGATGATTAATGTTACCCTGTTATAAATTTAATGCAAATTTACTGGATCCTGTGAAATTGTAATTAAAGTTTTAACTTGTTAAATCTATTATAATGATTTATTTTTTGAAATGCGCATACAAAAACGTTTGTTAATTATAGAGCATAAATATTATTAACTATTATTAAAATAATACTAATAATAATAAATGTAAACATTTTCCCTCAAACATGTGCCTGTATAATAAACTTAGTAACTCTACTTAAAATAAAATAAGAGAGAGAAGTATACAAATTTTTTCAAGTTTACGCTTCGACAACATTTTAAAAATGAGATTGCAGTCAGATGTTTGAGCATAAAATTTAATGGCGATGGATTCGACTAATTCGAACAATTTTTCGTTGATAATACGTACACAACGATTTTAGAATTTCAGTGTGATGTGAGATTGGGGGGTTAACTTTTTGTTGTCTTTACAAAATAGAGTTACCGAGTTCGTCAATGAGTTTTTTGCTTACAAAACAGTTCTACATAGTTATATAGAATTATTATTCTGCTTTACCTATAAAATATCTGATTGCGATTACATCTAATTTTTAAAAATTGTTTATAATTAATAAAGCATTATTATTCACATAAATACAAAATTTCACTTTTTAAATTTTCCATTCAAATTTAAGAAAATATCAATTATAATAAAAACTGAAAATAAAATTTCCAATTATAAATTAGAAAATATTAATTGAGTTTCAGAAAATCATATCAAAACGTCGGAAATAATAATTTTAAATTTAGAAATATCTTTACATTTAAAAATGTTTACATTTAAAAAAAATATTGCCATTCAGGAGATATTAATAACTTTTCAGTACCGCGATTCAGTAACTTCTTTTAACGATAGTCGAATTGTAAAAAAAAAGAAAATTGGAAAATTATCAGTAAAATTTTGAAACGATATTCGCTATTGTTAAAGTCAGCTGTTGTTGTTATCTAAACGACAACCATTTTTGTGTTGTTTATCCAATCGATAAAAACTTAAATTTTTAGGTTGAAATGTCGTCATACATAAATAAAAATCATGAAATAGTGAAAATATTTTGCTTTAATTAAAAAACTTTTTTATATAAATAAAAAAATTAAATATTCAATTCATTATTTCATTTTCAAATAAATAAACAGAAATATTAGTAAAAAAAAATAAAGATATTAAACATAAACATAAAATCATCCTGTCAAACACGAAGTAATTTGTTTTTTTCTATTCTTTGTGTTTTTCGCTTATTTTGACAGAGATGCCACTCCTTTACAATTTAAATAAATAGAAAAACAGATTTGTCGATATTAATTTAAATTCAATGAATTTAAGAAAACCTCAAATGATATTTAAGAATTGCTAACATAAAAATTGTTACATAAGTAAACGTAATTTTATGAGAATGTTATTTTTTATATATAAATTTTCACAATTTTTTTTGGATGAAAATTTGAAGTTTTTCAGAAAATAAAGATAACATTAAATTATTTTATTTAAAATGTTTGGGACTTTTCGTTTTTTGCGTTTTTCATCCCTAATTTGATTATTTATTATTATAAATTTATTCTCTATGTTTTCAAAATATGGCAATATTTTAAAAAAAAGTTGAGAGAGCTTTTTTTTTGGTTATTATTTTGTTACTCCATCCGACCTATATGGCCACAATGAAGAAATATTTGGCCAGTTAAAAGAAACTATACAGCCATCTCCAATTAGCACGATTTAATGCATATAGCCACTCTACACAACCATTACCTTTGCAATGGAGGTTAGGGCGAGCTATTTAATTAGCAAAAACTAAATTAAACGAGAAGTTATGTCATATAACCGGAAACGCATGCATATAGGTATATAACCAAAATGCATGCCGATCAGCAACCACGATGACCAAAAAGCAAACACCGAAATATATCCGAAATAATAGAAAAGAAGAAAACCAACCCAAAGAATTTGCTGAAATAATTTGGTATTAAGTTTAACAAATTGTTTACTTTTTCATTTACATTTATTATCAAGACTCAAACCGAGGTGGAGGGTATCAAAGATTCGGCACAGCCGAATTTAACACTCTTACTTGTTTTTTTTTGATTTTGTTTCGTTAACTCTTTTGTATTAAAGCACCTCCAATATATGTATCCATTTTAGTTTGCAAATTCAGTATATTTATAATTTATTACTTACAGCAAAAAATAATAGAAACAATTTTATCAGTTATGCTTACGAAACTATATAAATAGACTTGAAGTTGGCTGCAAAAGCAGTAGCCTGTGTAAAGAACAAGTTAGCGACATGTAACTGTTACGTAACGTGTCAGCCTTTTTTTCACATGAAAAGTATTGGGACGTTCCGGTTACGTTCGGTAACTGTTTTAAATGATTTTCATGTAAAAAAAAACAACTGACTCGTTACCGTTACGGTTAGAAAACATTGACCTTTTATATGTATTATAATGCTATGAATGCATTTATCTTTATTTTATTTTATTTATATATTCTTTTTTTTTGTATTGTATATTATTTTTTTTTATTATTATTACTATTTCATTTAATTATTTTTTTCTTTAAATAAATTAATACATAAAAATTTGTTTTTTAAATTATTGGTGAACTTTTACTCCCTTTATTTACTGCCTTTATATTAACTGGTAGTGTCTGCTTGTCGACAAAATTTTGGATCGATTTTTAGCCCCTTTCCCGTGAGCCAATCGATCTGAAATTTTGCATGCAGGCTCGTGGCAATGACAGAAATGATCTAACAAATTTTTTAGTGATGCCAAAACAATGGAAACTTTTAAAATTTTCTACCAGAGTTCACAAAAAAATGTACAAAGGGTTCGTTTTTATTATATTATTATCACAACGACCACAAAAACAACAAGTCCAGCTATGACAACAATGGAACATTTAGAATAACAACAGGAACAATATGGAAACATCATGTTTTTCATTTTTTTTTTTTAATTTTTCATAGATTTACCTGGACCTGTTCCACCGATTTTAATGATTTTTGAAGTAAAAATCTTCCCATGAAGTTGGTGAATCATTCTCACTAAAAATTATCACCCTAGCTATCCTATTGAGGGCGTGATCGTGACAAGAACAACATAGAAAATTATATTTTTTCAAGACTTTTTTTAGTTCTTCATTCAAATCTCGGGCCCTAATTGACCGATTTGGACGATTTTAAATAGAAAACTTTTCAGGATGTTAATGAATCATTTTTTATGCCAACGAGCACCCTAGCTGCCCGATTGATGCCGTCATCGTGATTTCCACAGACGGACAGACGGACAGACGGACAGACGGACATCGCTATATCAACTCCGGTTGTTATAAGGATCACAAATATATATATTTTATGGGGTCCAAATTTTTTTTTCTAATTATTACAAACGGAATGACAAACTTATATATACCCTCTGCACACTGGAGTGGAGGGTATAAAAAACAATTAAATAGGTCGATATTCATTTTACTACAATAATTTTGTTTCACTGGAAATTTTATTAAGTATCAGTACGTTTATTTTTATTTTCACCAACACTGCTGACACTATGTTTGCAGTTTTGTTTCGTAATATTTATAGATAGAATTATATTTGCCAAATTGTAATCAAGAATAAATCCTATTGGTTATAAAAGTAAACATTATTGAATAAACAGACAGTAGAAGTCAAGCACTCAAAAAATAAACTTAGCATTATTTATCTGGCGCCCAACGTAAAGAAACAAAAGTGTTTAAATTCGGTAGAAAAAAAAACACGACGCGCACAAAAGTACGTACTGCGGAGCCCGAGTAAGAGAAAAGAAAATCAAAAAAGGACAAAATCCGGGTCGTCAGCGCGAAGTTCTAAAAGTGAATATTTTTAAGAAATACAAAAGTTATAACAAAATAAATTTCAAATAGTGCAAGAAAAAGTAAAACAAACCATTATCCTAAAAGTGTATTTTTTAAGAAAAACAAAAATTATAACTAGATAAATTTCAAATAGTACAAGAACAAGTAAAAACAAACCATTATTCTAAAAAAAAAAACAATTAAGTTCAAATCATTGCACGAAAACTTAAGAACAAATTATAAATCATTGAAGAAATCAAGTCTTTGGTAAATAATTAAAACATTATTGTTAACGCATAGACATAATTATAATCAACGAAGGGAAAACTCATAGGAAGAAAAGTGTAACCAGAAAATATTAGAAGAAGCTGGTCGGCCAAAGGCCAGTTACCAACCAGCAACAACAGTAACAAGCAGCCAATTTTGTTTCAACTACACGCAGTTTAAAGGGAAAGCAGTTAAAGAATGATGAATAAAGCAGTAACAACAATTATTTTAACGTAAGTCATAAGAAATGAGAAAACAACAGGAATTATAAAATATATATATTTTTACTACTGTAAGTTAAGAGAACATATTTTTATGTAAAGGTAAAATATACTTAAGCTAAAAATTAAAATAAAATAAAAACAAAAACAAAATAGAAGAAAATTGTAAAAGGCAAATTCTGTATGACAGACATCGAAAGTAGCGACTATTTTACCGGCGGTTCAAGTACGGAAACGTATAATTGGATAACCAGCTCAGATTCGGGAGTAGAATACGACATAAGACGGACATTAAATAAGAGGAAAGTAATTTTGACAAGGGAATGTAGGCATTGGTTGTATTATTTACGTCAACGAAGATTGAATCGGGAATATTTTTTTTTGAACAATAAAGATGGCCAATCAAAATAATTCGATTAGACCCCCAGTTTTAGGGCAACCCCCACCAAACGTCCAGCAACCGATCCCACTACTTCCATTAAATTTGTCTCCAGAATTGGAGGCACAGATAATAAATCTGGTGCGTAGAGCGTACGCGGAGGAGGAAAATAATAGAAATAGACAACAAATATTTTTAGATCAGGGAATAGACCTTGGGAATTTATCTGACCTAGACAAGATTCCAGATATCGTTAAGTGTTTGAGGGATTTTTCCGGAAACCCGACTGAATTCGGATCTTGGAAAAAAGCATTGAAAGGGTTCTGAAAATTTACAAGCCATTTAGGGGTTCTCCAAAATATTTTGCAATATTATATGTTATTCGGAATAAGATAACGGGAAATGCGGATATCGCATTAGAGTCGTACAACACTCCATTAAATTGGGAGTGTATTTTAAAATGCTTAACTACGCATTACGCGGATAAGCGGGATTTGGGCACACTGGAGTATCAAATGTCCTCATTGACACAGGGTAACAAATTGATTCAAGACTTCTATAAAGAGTTCTATGCCCATTTGTCTCTAATACTGAATAAAATTGCGTGTATGGACGAGACAGAAGCTTCCAAAAACTTGCTGACGAAAACTTACCGCAATAAGGCATTGGACATCTTTATTTGGGGTCTCAGAGGAGCCTTACCAAGACTGCTCGGAATGAGAGAGCCGTCGGACTTACACGAGGCCCTTCATTTAAGCCCTAAACTGGAGAATCAACAGTTTAGAAAACAATACGCGAACAATACCACAAAAATTCCTCATATTAATACCCAACGTGGACGGGGAAACCCTGGACATACATTATCCACAATTGCCACAATCTTACCACACAATGACACCTACGAACAATAATGGACAGATAAATCAGTATAATAATCAGAACCAAGCTCCATATCAACCGAGGTCTACCTTACCACCACCCAGACCTACCGAACCAAAACTTCCAATCCCAATGGAGATAGACCACTCTATGTGATCGAGAATGGTAAATTTTATGAATCGTCCCAACCCTAATAATAAATTTTCAGGGTTAAGACCCCCACCAAATTCATCCCAGACTCACCGACCTGGCAAATTGCAGAGAAGAAATCACATAAAGAATAGTGAGGATTGCACAACGAATAATGGAATTTCGATCAGTGATGCTGATTCAGAGATCCGGGAACCTCAACAGGAGGGCGAAGAACTGCAAGACTTAGATGAATATGTTGACGAATACCTTGCGATAGGGAATATGGTGCCGGATGAATGTTTCGAATTTTTCGATATTCATTTTTTAGACTAGATAATTCAACGTTACCATATTTCCAATATAGAGCGGACAATGGAGGAATATTAAGATTCCTAATAGACACGGGATCCAATTGAAATTATATCCAACCTTCATTGGTTAGAAACCCTCTTCTTAACGAAGATGTCTTTCAAGCTAACTCCGTTGGCGGAAAGGTGACAGTAACTCATCATACGTTTATTAACCTTTTCGGATTACGATCGGAAAATTTAAAATTTTTTTTATTCCTACATTGACATCTTTTCATAGCATTCTGGGTAACGACAGTTTGAAAAATTGAATGTCATAATTTTCACCGCTCGAAATTATATAGTACAATTAAGGTAGTCATAAAACAGGAAAATTTACATTTACAACGACTATGAGGGCCGAAATCAGAACGATGACAGATCCAATATATTCCAGGAGCTACACTTACCCAATGTCGATGAAGGATGAGGTCGAAAAACAAGTCAGGGAATTACTTGATCATGGGATCATTAGACCCTCCAGGTCACCTTATAATTCTCCTGTGTTAATTGTCCCAAAAAAATAGATGCTTCGAATGAAAGAAAATACAGAATGGTGATAGATTATAGAAAGCTCAACACTGCCACAATTCCGGATAAGTTTCCCTTCCGGAAATTAATGAGGTTCTTTCTCAACTAGGAAAGAATAAGTGGTTTTCTGTCCTAGATCTGAAAAGTGTTTTCCATCAGATTCCACTCAGGAAAAAAGACATTGAAAAGACAGCATTTTCCATCAATAATGGAAAATATGAATTTACCCGCCTACCTTTTAGGTTGAAAAATGCCCCAGCTATATTTCAAAGGACTTTGGATGACATACTGTTGAATATTTAGGTTTTATCATATCCACGGAGGGAATAAGAACCAATCCAGCTTAGGTCCAAGTTATTCAAAATCTGGAACCTCCAAGAACAATAAATGAACTCAGGTCATTTTTAGGACGATCAGGGTTCTACAGGCGTTTTATTCGGGACTATACGAAAATCGCAAAACCCCTGACCATCCTTTTAAGGTGTGAGGAGGGACGTATGTCTAAATCTATGTCATCGAAAATACCGATATCCCTGAACAAGGATGCTCTAGATGCTTTTAGTAAAATAAAGAACTCTCTCACCCCCAGCGACGTAATGCTAGCTTTTCCAGACTTTCGGAGAGAATTTCAGCTAACTACTGACGCCTCAAGTTATGCGCTTGGCGCTGTTTTGGAACAGGGTGGTAGACCAATAAGGACGCTTAGCAGGACCGAGGAGCATTACGCGACGAATGAGAAAGAGATGCTCGCAATAGTGTGTGCTCTCAAAGCGTTAAGAAGCTATCTTTATGGATCAGTGGCTGTAAAAATCCTTACGGATCATCAGCCTCTGACATATGCATTGGGTAATAAGAACACGAACAGTAAGTTGAGGAGATGGAATGCCATTCTTGAGGAATACAATTATGAGATAAAGTACAAACCAGGTAGTACTAATGTGGTCGCAGATGCACTGTCTAGACCTCCACAGATTTCCGAACTAAACTCAATGACGGCTACTCGGCACAGTGATGATAGTTCATCTCAAAATCTGTGACAAAGAAAAATTAGTGGCAATTTTAAAAAAATATCTGAACCCATCCGTGACTAACGCAATACTGACCGAGGACAGGATCTTGGGGAAAATACAGGAAATTTATTCGTCAAACTTTAGTGGCTATAGGGTCAGGTATACGAGAATAATGGTACGCGACTTGTTGACGGACACAGAACAAGAGACGGAAATAATTAACGAACACAGACGTGCACATAGAAATGCTAGGGAAAATAAACTGCAACTTCTCGAAAGATTCTATTTCCCACACATGCAGTTGAAGCTCGCCAAAATTGTTAAGCAATGCCGAATTTGTCTTGAGAATAAATACGAACGTCACCCAGACAAATTAGTTTTAGGGAATACCCCTATACCACAGTACCATGGGCAGTTTATTCACTTGGATCTTTACCATACGAACAATAGGGTAATACTTACAGCAATAGATAAATTCTCTAAATACGCCCAAGTCAGAATTGTCAAATCTAGAGCAACAGAGGACATAAGGGGACCACTACAGGATCTACTAATCTCATGCGGAACACCCAAGAACATCGTGATCGACAATGAAAAATCCTTGAACTCTTCACCTATCACTTTTATGTTAGAAGATCAGTTGGGGATAAAGATTTATAGAACACCACCGTATACGAGTACCGTAAACGGCCAGGTAGAACGATTTCATTCGACACTAACGGAGATTATGAGGTGCTCTAATGCGGAGAAATAACACAGTTGTTTAGGTATAATCACTCCATCCAGTCGACAACGAATAGAAGACCAATAGATTTGTTTTTTGGCAGAAACGCTTCTAATGATCCAAAGGCACTCGAACGAGACCGTCTTCTGAATATAAGGAGAATTACTGAGAAACAGGAAAGGGACAAAGAATTTCATAACAAAAGGAGAACGAAAATAGGAAAGTTGAAAGAGGGGGACGAAATTTTTGTAAAGGGCAACAGAAGACTTGGAAACAAGTTGACTCCTAGGTATAAACGGGAAATAGTAGAAGAAGACAGAGGAGGAACGATTTTGACTAAGACAAAGGGAATAGTCCATAAGAATCTTATCAGAACGTAAAAATTTATCTTTTCAGAACCTTAATAGCATCAGCTAGACCTGAGACTCAAATTTTGGACTATTCAAATTCACAAATTGTGGATACTGAGACTGGACAGACATGTAATTGACTTGGAACAATACAATCAGATACTCACAACGCTCGAGCATACGATCAAAAGGGACATTACGAGAAAGGACATAAGTTATGTTTTCCTCTTACATGAGATAAACTCGTCAAGAAGGATTCTCGATGGTTTGAGACCTAGACGTCCGACAAGATCAATAGATGCTTTTGGTACTGCTTGGAAGTGGATTGCTGGAACACCTGACCATGAGGACTTCAAGATTTTGTCTGACCAAACGAGAAAATTGTTGACAAATAACCAAAACCAAATAGTTATTAATAGGGCTATCGAGGAAAGACTACAGTTGATAACAAACATGACCAACAAAATACTTAATTCTCTTCATACGGCGGACTCGCTAAGGACTCAGATAATTAGAGACGTTGAGCATAAATTGAAGGTAGTTCATAAGGAATTGGATTGAATCGTAAATTCATTTATATTGTCTACATCGAACTGACAACTGTAAAGAATTTTTTTACAAATCAGAGTTTGCCTTAGATAAATATAATTGAAGCCTTAGAATTTGGAGAGGTCAAAATCGGATCTAGTGAAACTACGCTAATATTTATTCTGAATTTGCCAAAAACAGAGAATGTTATTTGTAAAAACTTATTTACAAGACCTGTAAGAAAGGAAAACTTTGCAATAAACCTAAGAGACGAAAATTTTATTTTATGTGAAGATTCTGTATTTAGGAATAAGAATAACTGTAAGAAAATTAATCAAATGACATTGTGCAAAAGAGAAAATGTGGACAACATAACAGATACAAAATGCTTACCGAAACTTTTAGTAGGTATGCCGTCCATCTGTCCGACAACGAACTATCACCATTTGCCAATAATTGAAGAGGTCATGCCTGGTTTGCTGCTACTAAATGGCTATAAGGGTGAAATCTCAATAGATAAAGAGGGAGTTTCACTCAATGGAACATTCTTGGACAAGGTTTACTTTAGCAAGGAAAAAATAATGGCTCGGCCACGGCCAGCTATAGTCCAATCCCCTAATAAAATAGCTTCATATGAGGAAGTATTATCTTTGAAAATGTTGAAAGACCTACACATCAATAACTAAGAAGAGTTTCGTGGTTTGACCCGAAGAAATAATAAATATTTTTTACCATTCTTACTTTCCCGGACTCACAATTTTGGTGTTGATTTTTATTATAATTAAAAGAATGTTGACTAGAAAGGAAACATTAAAGATAGAAACAATACATGTCCATTCTGTCGAAACTCAAAGCCACAATCAATCCAACGCGGAAGTTGGAATTTAAAGGGGGAAGAGTTAACGACGCAAATATTAATCATAATTTCTTGTAATGCCCACATTGCATTTCTCACAGGTAACAACACCTAAAATTTATTACACACTTATTGCTTTGTATTTTTGGTTGCTACTTGTTTCCGAGAACTCAGGAAATAAGTACTGCACGAGTTGAAAACATTTTCTCACCATGACGATATGTCTGCATGTTTATCAGTTATTAATGGTATTATGAAATATTTTTGTATGCGGTTAATCTGGCTAAATTAAAAGACAAAAACAATTGAATAGGTCGATATTCATATTACTACAATAATTTTGTTTCACTGGAAATGTTATTAAGTATCAGCACGTTTATTTTTATTTTCACCAGAACTGCTGACACTATGTTTGCAGTTTTGTTTTGTAGTATTTATAGATAGAATTATATTTGCCAAATTCTAATCAAGAATAAAACCTATTGGTTATAAAAGTAAACATTATTGAATAAACAGACAGTTGAAGTCAAGCACTCAAAAAATAAACTTAGTATTATTTATCTTATATAATACATTATGAAACTCATCAACAATGTATTCATATATATTTTGATCATATATTCATGATATTTTGAAGAAAATACATAGAAGTCTTAAATTTATTCATTCGAATTGCTGGGCGTGTGTGTGTATGTGTGTGTGTGTGTGTGTGTGTGAGTGTGAGGGAGAGTGGCGTGTGTGTGTGTGTGGGGGAGGGGCGTGTGTGTAAGTGTCAACACCGATAAGAACTCTATAACTGATAATAAGGTTACAACTAAGAAAAATGTACGAAACTGTATCTAATATTTTAACAATGAGTCATACATCTAAATTTAGATTTGTTAAATAAAATATAACTGATAAGAAGTACATAAGGTGATAAGAAGTATATGACTTTTGCGGTTATGAGTTAATTAACTAAATACAGATTTGATAAGAAGTATAGAAAACCTATGAGACTATATATATAAAAAGATTTAGTTTTTTGTTGTTTTGAATTTAAAATATAAATTTTTATTGATTACTGTCTTATAAAAATTATATTTATATATAAAATATATTTTATATATATTATATATATTTATATATTATATATATATATATATATATATATATAATAATTTTATTAATATTAATTATTTCTGAAAAGAAAAAAGAATTTATACTTTATATGGATGCAATCAACCACAATATATTTCAAAATTACAGAAATGTGATAACAATTTCATCGTAAATCATAACCCTTTAATAGTCAAATGGGTCTTTTATGATCTTTTTTGATGGCAAGGAAGGCGGAGGAGGTTTAAATAATCGATGTACACTAAGGGATTCATTTATGTTAATCGCAAATTATAACCTATTAACCCCTTTAATAGGCATGTGTAATCATGTGGGAATTTTATGCTCTTTTTTATAGATAATTGGTTTAGAAATGCAATGCACACTGAGGTTAACCGCAATAATGACTTGATAAAATTGATCATGTTCGTGATCGTGAAAAAGCTGATCATGATAAAACTGATCATGATCATGATCATGACAAAACTGATCAGTTTTATCAGATTTATAATGACAAAAATATAAATATTTGTATAAAGAATTTTATGATCCAAGGTTTTACTTTGCACAACACACACACAGACACATTGGTACGCAAAATATGTTCACATTGCTAAAAAGTAGTTTGCATTTAATAATATTATGACCAAGAATCATATATAGATGAGGATGTGCAAACTGCAATTAGGTCATCATGAAACTGATAATGCAAGAGTGTCAGATCGCAGAATGTTCATTTGAACATGGATCGCATTTATGAACAAGAGTGGCAGATCTCAGAATGTTCATTTGGCATAGCATTGAACATGGATCACAGTTATGAAGAAGAAGTTACGATAAGCAGCCATTTTCAGGGTTGACAAATATTTACTAGAAGAGTTTAAAAACGCAATATCGAAAACATTTTTCAGGGGAAAATATGAAACTGGAATTGTTTTAAAAAAATGCAATATTTTATATATTATAATTTGGAATAAAAAATAAATTTTTTTTAAGAGTATACAAAGTTTTTTTATTTATATTCAGGAATATTTTGCTTTTAAATTAATTCATCATCATAATCATTGCCTTTATTTTATTGAAAAAAAAGAAGCAGTAATAAAAAAAGGTCCTTTTTTATATTTTGTAGCCTTGAAAAGGCCCTTTTTATATTTTTTTGGCCATGAAGAAGGCCTTTTATATGTTGAATTTAGCAACGTAGCAGCAACGGCGAGCTTTTGTACTTTCCGTCATAGCATGGTTATCCCAAAGAGCTAAATAGTGCAAAAAAAATAAAACTAAATATTTTATTATTAAGATTACAAAATGTGCTATCATTTATAATCGCGCTGTATTTCTTTTTTTTTTTCTTTCCAAAACCAATATGTAATTTTGTGATAAACTTAATTTTTTAAGAAATTTTACTTTTTTAAAGAAAAGGTACTATTCAAAGAAAATGCACTTTTTAACAAAGGTAATTTTTTAAGAAAAGGTACTTTAAAAAAATACTTTTTTCAGAGAATATATTTTTTAAGAAAAGGTGTTTTTAAGAAAATCGCCTCTTTGGATAAAAGGTACTTTTCAAGAAAATTATATTAGTTAGATTTTTAAAATCTAACTAATATACTTTTTAAGAAATATGTATATACTTTCTTATCAAAAGCTACTTTTCTAAATAGATGTATTTTTTTAAGAACAGCTACTTTTTTTTAACAAAATATACTTTTTTTAAGAAAAGCTATTTGTTTGATATGCTTTTTTTAAGAAATTGTGTTTTTTTAAGAAGAGATACTTTTTTTTAAGATAAGGTAAATGTACTTAAAAAAAATACGTTTTAAGAAAGTGTATTTTTTATGACTATTTTTTTAAGAATATATGCTTAGTTAAAGAAAATATACTTTTTAATTAAAGGTACTTTAAGAAAAGGTACTTTTTTTTAATAATAATTTTTTTCTATCAAAAAAATTTGCGATACACTATATGTACGTTTTTTATAAATATTCAAAATTATACGCTTTTTTAGTTACAAAAGGTTTTTTTTATATAAATATCTCTCTATTGCAGTTACGGTAATAAATATTCTCTAATCGTGAAATAATATTGTATAAAATAAATAAGACACAAAACCGATCGATATTTAATCGATTATTTTTTTCCACCCCCCATCCCCAATATTATTTCTGTACGCAATATGTCAAATGTTATGTTATTGACCACGACAACTCATTAATTGTTGTGTTGTTGTTTAACATGGTTGTGTAGTAATTAGATGAACATTATTTATATTAGTTTAGTTCGGTTGGATTGGAAACGGTCGGATGATAACTTAGTATTCATTAAATTTTGGGTGCGTTTTTTAAGAAAAATATCTGTTGTTAGTTACTATATTTAACCATACGTATAACAATATTTTTATAGATATTCCCTATAAACATGACATTTTTCGACAAAGAAAATTATAAAAATTTAAGCGTCCGTAGAAGAAGCACAGATATTGATGACGATGAATATGAAAGCAACAAGACACCGATAAAAAAAAACACACACAAAATCCAAGAGGTGAATACAAATTAAATGATTTTTGGCTTCAAGATAACTTCGGATTGTTAAAGTTAAGGACGAAACAGACTGCGTGCTTTGTATAATTTGCAATATAAAATTTATAATTAAATACAGAGGTGTTTATGCAATAAAAAACCACATGCAGAGTGAACGACATAAAAATCGCATGCAAAACTCTTCAACCTTCAAAGTTTTGTCAAGTTTTTTTATAAATTCGAGGGCAATGCATGATGAAGTAACTATTTCAGAGTTAATATTGACTTATCATGGTGTTAAATATCACCATAGTTATTTGTAGCAAGATTGTGGAAACAAATTACATTCGGTAGTTTATCAAGATTCAAATAATGACAAAAAGGTTAGATGGGGACGAACAAAGGCAGAAGCTTTTGTCGAATTAGTGTTAGCACTACATTCTTTAGAACTTATTTTAAAAATGCAACAAAATGGTCCATATGCCATTTGTACTGATGCCTCCAACAAAGGCAACAGAATGATGTTTCCGATATCTATCAGATTCCTTGACATAGAAAAGAGAAATATAGATGCAATTTTAGATTACGAAGATCCAAACGAACAATCAAGTGCTATTGCTGATAAAATTATAAAGTGTATACAAAACTCTGGAATAAGATCGAACCAATTAGTATTATACGGAGCAGATAATGCAGCCGTAAATTTTGGTAATTCTGTATTCGTTCATATAAAAAATCATTTTAGTTTGCCTAACTTAATTGCTGGACATTGCAATGTCTACATTCTTCACAACACAGCTAAATTTGGATTCGCATTGCTTAGCTACGATGTAGAGAATTTAGTGTTAAAAGTATATGCAGTATTTACGTCATCAGCCAAGGAAGTTGAAACTTAAAATAATTTTGCGAATTGGTAGATTGTGAATACTCCGCTATACTTCGTCATGTACCGACCAGATTTTTGTCCTTATATGCAGTAGTTGACAGACTTTTAAAAAACTAGAATGCCCTTAAAAGTTATTGTTGTAACATTAAGTAGTATCTAAGTTTAACAACATAATATATCAACATTGTAATACACAACAATAAATAATAAACGATTCTCAGTCAGTCAAACTTATAACATGGTTTCAGGAGTATGAAGCCGAAGTCAAATGATAAAATTTTATAAGAGTATAGACAAACATACATATATAGAACAATATAAAACAAAAAATTAAAACGTGTTAAATAAAAACCAGTCGAAAAAAAAATATAACTATGCAAATGATTCGGATGTAAAATTGCCTTCTACAATTGGTGCCATGAATCAGCAACACATGCCAATAAATGCAACCATAGCACCCATGAAATTTAAACCATCTAACTTTCCACTTGAGTGGAAAAGATGGCAAAAACAATTTACCATATTTCTACGGGCTTCAAATTTGGAAGATCAAAGTGATAAACGTCTAGTGGTTCTACTGTTGCAACACCTTGGGAGTGAGGCAATGGATATTTTTGATTCATTCGACGTTGATCTGGATACAATTGCCTATAAAATTCTTGTTGGAAAATTTGATAAGTATTTCATACCACAAGTAAATAAGGCAATAGAACGTCATAAATTCTTTACAAGGAGACAAGGTAATGAGGAGTCACTTCATGAGTACATGACTTCGTTGAAAAACCTTAGCAACACATGTGAATTTGGAACGTTAAGAGAAGAATTAATAAAAGACGTTTTTGTATGTGGCCTATCTTCCAAATATATGCACAAAAAAGAGCGGCTACTGAGTGAAGGTGACATTTCTCTAATTAAGGCCATGGAAAATGCTAAGGCAATAACAACAGCTTTGCATTTACAGCCTGGAAACTTTTTAAAAAACAAGCCAAATTATAAAAATGGTTCAAATTCGACAAACGGTAATCAGCAGAAGTATTCGTTTACAAAAACAATTACAACAGATGCTTGCAGCCGTTGTGGTCTGCAGCACAGAAACCGTTGTCCAGAATACAACGTCACTTGTTATATATGTCAACGACCTCATCATTTTGCAAAAATGTGTCGCAGTAGCAGCATACAACAACAACAACAGCACTACCAACAGCAACAAAAACACTATCAACAAACATCAAGAAAATACATAAAGCAAATAAATGCAGAAGCTGAAATGGAAAATGAAAACGAAGACGATACAAATGATCTGTTCATAGGAATTTTAAATACTAATAACAACAATGGTAAGCACTGTACAAAAAATGATAGGGATGCGAAAATAGAAAATGTAAAAAATTAAATAAGTGAGTGGAATATTGAGACAATAATTAATGAAAAACAAATTCTCTTTCAAATTGACACTGGAGCACAGGCTAATATAATGTCAATACACACGGCTAATTATTTGAATATTAATCTTTATAAAGATATACATGTAAGCAAAACAAATATTTTGACCTTCAGTGGTGAAAGGTTACCTATTATAATAGGCAGTGTCAGTTTGAAAGTGAATTTTAAAAACAAAGAATATGAATGTAAATTTTTTATTATAAACATGAATTGTAAAAATATATTGGGTTTAAATGCAGCTATAAATATGAATATTGTTCAATACATAAATGTGTTATTTGTGGATAAAATTTTTAATAATTAAAAAGAAATTTTTTCTGGTCTAGGAGAGCTAAAGAACAAATGTGAATTAACTGTTAGGCCGGAAATCACTCCAGTCATTGATCCACCCAGAAAAATACCTTTTAGTCTACATGAGCATTTAAAGAACGAATTGAACAGAATGGAAAAGTTAAATGTCATTGTTAAAATTAATGAGCCTACGGAGTTGGTTATTTCAATAGTTCTAGTAAAGAAACCAAATGGTAATTTACGGTTGTGTGTCTGGAAAGTACCTATACGTTGCAGACACACTTTCAAGAGCTCCTCTTAAGGAAAATACTTTAAAGGAAATTGACAAGGATTTGTCACTAAATTGTGATTTATTAATGAAAGAAATAACTCTATCCGAAGGTCTCCTTAGTGAAATTAAAGAAAACATAATAAATGATGAAACGCTTCAGAAAGTGGTTGCATATATAAAATATGGGTGGCCTTCCAATAAAAAATCTGCTGATAAACTGGCTATGCCTTATTACAATATCAAAGAGGACTTAATTTTTGTCAATCAACTTCTATTGAAAAAGAATCGCATAATTATACCAATCCAACTACGACGCAAAATTTTAAATAGTCTGCATGAAGGTCACATGGGTATACAGCGTTTCCAAAATTTAGCAAAAAGTACAGTTTATTGGCCAAATAGTAATCACGATATTTTTAATCTTGTTTCCAATTGTGAAATCTGTGTCAAACATAAAAATTCAAACGGCAAACAGGAACTACTTCCTCATGAATTTATAGACTTGCCATGGTATAAACTGGCAACTGATATTTTCGAATTTGAAAAAAAAAACAATACCTTTTGGTAGTCGATTACTATAAATTTATTGAAATTGATATTTTAAATGCAGGTTATTGCAGTAAACAGGTTATTACAAAATTAAAATCTATGTTCGCTAGACATGGTATTCCTAAAATTTTAGTTTCAGATAATGGCCCACCGTATAACTCAAAAGAATTCAGTCAATTTTTTAATGATTGGTCTATCGAACACATCACATCTAGTCCGCACTTTCCTCGGTCGAATGGCATGGCAGAACGTTCAGTTCAAACTATAAAATAGATATTGGCAAAAGGAACAAGTACAGATTACTATACAACATTACTGCATTATAGGACCAGTCCAAGGGGTAATCTACCGAGCCCTTCAGAATTATTGATGTCGCGCCAGTTAAGAACAAAAATACCGACTTTAGATGAAAATCTCAGACCGAAAGTGGTGAATAGAGAAAACTACAAAATTCAAGTAGACAAATCTATACAAAAAATGACAGAAAATTATAACAAAAAAGCTGTCAAATTGCAACCAATTTTCCCAGGTGAAAAAATCATGTTCAAACGTACACCAGTTTCAGTTTGGTTTCCTGCAACAGTTGTCGAAAAATGTAAAGAACCTAGGTCATTTTTGGTGAGAGATAGTGATGGAGTGATTTATCGGCGAAATAGAGAACACTTAATGAAAAGGCGAAGACCTATAGAAAAAACAAATGAATTAGAGCATGCAGGTTCATGAAATAGTACTTTTATTCATCCAAATAAGACTATAGGTCCGACTAATAGCCCTATGTTAACTAAAATTAAGTCTATAAGTCCAAGTAATAGCTCTATTGTATCTCAAAATAAGTCTGTAAGTCCAAGTAATAGCTATATTGTATCTCAAAATAAGTCTGTAAGCACAAGTAATAGCCCTATTGTAACTGAAAATCAGTCGGCAAGTCCAATTATTAATCCTAAGATAAATCAACATTTAAATAATGCAGCAAACACAAATCAAATCGAATATGTAACTCAGAGGGGAAGAAAAGTTAGAGAACAAAAGAGACTAAACCTATGAACATTAAAATTTACATACATTATATAAATACTACATACTATTTGTACATATATTTTTAATTATTTTATTATATAAGAAAAACATTAGAATTACATAAAACTTTTTATCTTTAAAGAAGGAAGATGTTGTATCATTAAGTAGTATCTAAGTTTAACAACATAATATATCAACATTGTAATACACAACAATAAACAATAAACGATTCTCAGTCAGTCATAGAGAGACACTCACACTTATAACAGTTATTTCATCAGTAAAAGTGAAGAAAATGTAAATAAGCGAATATGGAAATTTATAGAATATCATAAAGATGGTATCCAAAATGATTATTCATTGGCAGAATTATACATTTTTTCGTACATAACGTCATGCATCTTTTTCAAAATGTAATGAAAACTGTTGAAAGCAATTATATTCAATCGCCTCAAATATTTAAAATTTTTAATGATTTAAAAAAAAGAATTAGTTTACCGTAAGGAAAGACTATTTTTCGGATTTGAAGTAAACCTTTAAATCAAAAAATTTAATTACTCCGATAGGCATATATTGGAACAAGAAGGGGTCCAAATAAATACTAGAATATTATCATATTTAGAAAAATGGTTCGATTGCAGCGAAACTTTATTTTATTTTATATGTAGCCCATTTAACCTTAATGAACAAATATCTCTAGAACAAGCCTGTAAAGTAGCTAATTATTTGGAATAGTGTTTGACGGCGATCAGTTATTTTCAGGAATACGTATTCTAAATGAAGTTTTACCCTTATTACTAGGAAGTAATTACACAGAAAAATGGATTGAATATTATAAAATCAACACAAACGCAGCGGAATTAATTAAGCGTTGCAAATTTGTTTTTGCAGTACCAGCTAATAATTGTTTTGCTGAACGCATTTTTAGCGTGATGGAAAATATATGGACTAACGAACTCAATAGGCTTCATACCGATATGGTCAAATCAGAATTATTAATGCACTTTAATTATAAGTTGAGTTCCACTGAATTTGCAAATTTTGTTAAGCAAAAAAACGATTCAAACAAAAAATTGATCGAAGCAGCAAAATCGAAAAATATATATAAATTTAAAGCTTTACATTAAGTATTTGGCTATTTCTATTTTGTTAATTTTTTTACAAAAATTTTAATTATGTTATTAAGTCAATTGAAGAAAGACTTTCTTCAATTTATTTTATTTTGTTATTATTGTTATCGTTTTTCTAATTAGCTCATATAAAATGAATAAAAATATATGACTAAAAAAATATAATTTTAAGTTAAAAATAAGAAAGTAATAAATAAAAATTTATATTTTAAATTAAAAACAACAAAAAACTAAATCCCTTTATTTATATAGTCTGATAGGTTTTCTATACTTCTTATCAAATCTACATTTAGATAATTAACTCATGACCGCAGAAGTCATATACTACTTACCACTTATGATGTATGACTCATTGTTAAAATATTAGATACAGTTACGTACATTTTTCTTAGTTGTTGTTATGAAACCATCCTTTGGGTTGGGTTATTTTAATCTCAAGTTGCACAACAAGGTAAGCCGTCGATTAAGGTGTTCGAAAGAATTCTTTGGAAGGAGGACTGCGGGAGCCATTGAGCTGCTAGCTTCAGTCGGTTGGGGGGTTCGGGTCCTCCTTCATTAAGAATTTACCAGTCACTACAAAAATTATTGTAGACTCTCTAATTTTTTTTATATTTAAAATGCATAGAATTGACCAGATGACTACAATAACTACTTCATTAAGTAAACCCCATTGCAGTCATAAAAAAAAGAGTAAAATTAAAATAAAAGTTACAATCGAATCGCATTTTTATTTAGCTCTTAGATGTTTATAGAGCTCGGCGCATCTTTACCCTCCCTTACATTTGTCCTACTAGCTCAAAATTTTAAAGGCAGGACCCCAAATACTTATCTTTAACCTAACACAAGTTACTCACATTTATTTGTAAGAAACCACTAATTTAAAATTTTAGGATTCATATTGTACAATTCATTATTTATTCAACCCATCTATGTGTATATGTATGTATTATTCAAAAATTTATAATATATAAAAAAACTAATTTTAAGTTTTAAATTTTTTTAGATAAGCCATATAAAAAAAAATTATAGCAATAAAATTTATAAAATTTTAAAATACCATTTCCTATTAGAAATGACAGCATTTCGAAGTAACGTTTTGTACTTTTACGCGGTTTCAAACGGATACGATTTCGGTTTACGAATTGGTATAAAAAAAAAGATTACTAAAATTATGTAGATACAAGCAAAAACTAATAAAAGTTTACATGATTCAAGAAGACATCCAAAGAGAATTGCTTCAGGATTAAAAAAAAACGTAATTATAATGTAGATGAGATTTAAATCTCAATTAGCATAACGCAGTATATTAGTTGTTGCTTGTAAAAAAAAAAATCAAATGCAATGATACAATTATACATATACAAGAGACTCATATTAAATTATCTAAAATAATTTATAGAATATTTAATGCACGATCATTCTAATAAATTTCTCCCTCTTTTTGAAAATGTACAAGGCTTTCCCAATGAGTTCTAAAGGAACTTATTAATATAATTTATATTTACGGATATAACACTTTTAGTGACTTAAAAAATTTCTTTATGAAGATTTTAGGGTGCCTGGTTAAAAGTATTTACTTTACGTTAGTTCTGCGTTTTATTTTTTTTCTTAATGATGATGAAGAAATGTCGATTTTTTTTCTGGTGTTATTAGGTTGTTATTATTTTTGGCGATAATAACACCAGTTCGATTTGGTGTGAAACATGGTTTCACACGTATAGGGTGTAGTGTACAATTGTACAAGGATAGTATAAGATTAGTATAAGATTAGATCATTGATACAATGTACCAATATAATAATAATAATAATAATAATAACAATAATAATAACATAATATAATATAGTATATAATAGAAACAATAATAATACTGCACTTAACCATAGCTGAAATATAAATTCATTTAATTAATAACGATCGATTTTTCTCGAGCGTAATTATTAAATGTTCATTCAAGAAACATTCATACAACCCAATTTGGCATGTTAACGTACATTGGCTCATTTGCTTATGTTTGAATTTTTTGTCACTTTCAATGAGGAGCAATACGACATTGTTCCGCGTTGACAGGTGTTGTTGTGTTTATTTTTTCTGTTACCATGCGTTGTCTTGCTTATATTTTTGTATTCTTTTTTTTAGTTTTTTTTTATTATTGCAATGTTCTGTTATTGCAATTCTGAGCAATGACATTGACTTAATTTTCTTTTGTAAACTTCCGTATATATTAAATGTAAATGTATGTCTTTTTGTTTTTCCGACGGTACTTGCATTATTATTATTTGTTTTCTTTTTGTTATTGGTTAAGTTAGCCATTTAAGTATGCCATGGCCATGAACCGCATTGAGTTATGGTTAATGTTTTTTTTTTTTATTATTATTAATTTTTTGCTTACATTATTAATGCAATTTTTACTTTTATTGTTGTTATAGATATTTTTAGTTAGTTTTAAGAATTAATATAAATAAAGGGGGAAAAGTCAGAACAGTGGCAGATGAAGACAAGTAAGTACGCTGATCTGACTTTAACCGTGAGAAAGCATACTTGTTTTGCTTTGCCTATCTTTTTTCCTTTTACAGCAACATTAACGCCGTTTGGGCGTTGACTGACAGCGCTTGCCAGCACTAAAACACAATAGGCAATCATAGGGCCTGATAGGGATTTGTTGTGTTAATAAATTTATGTGAGGTTAGTCCTTGGTATTCGGTCTTAAGACTTAGAGACTAAAGGCTAATGTCATATAGGTTATAGTCTTATATATCGTAGTGTTTTGGGGTTATAGCCACGGTGATCAAGCTGCTGGATTATAGCCCCAACATTAATGGCGCAGCCGGTAGGATGCGTCATTTTTTCGTTTCAGTTGCTATAACTATAACATTAATGGCGCAGCCGGTCTTCGGACCAATAATCGTTCCGGCATTAGGCCGAATTTTGTTGAATTTTTTGGTATGTGTATAGAGTTTTTTTTTTTTTTTTTTTTGAATATAACGAATTTTTTAATATAACGTGTTATTTTGTTTGAGATATGACTAGTTACCGGGGGTATAGTTAGTCATTTGGGTTATTATATAGGATATTGCATGCGTTTTAATTTTTGCGTGTATTTTAAATTAGTTTTTGATTTATCAGATAGTTAGTTTGCACTGTGAAATATTGTAAGGTATTAAATATATTTTTGTTGTTTCTGTTACAAATTTGGGATCGTCCTGTATTTGAATTTTGTTAATTTTTTTTATGTTTGGTTTTCAGGGTCTTAAGGTTTATTTTTATTTTTATTTTTTGCGTAATTTCTGTGTTTTAGATTTTTATCACATATATTAAATTAGTTGTGAGACGGGTTTGAATATTTTTGATGATTAATTGTTTTATTTTGGGTAATATATTTTAGTGGATTTTAATTTTATTGGGATTTTAATTATGAATATGTTCGTTTTAAAGCGCATCATTTTTATATAAGTGGTCCGATTGTTTTTTTTACAAAATTGTTTGTGAAAATTAGGTTATTGATGAATTTCCAGGAATTTTAAATTACAGATGAATTTTAATTATAGGTTGGTTTGTTACTCTCAGATTTTATTGTTTTTATATAGGGAGGGATTTTTATAATTTCAGCATATAGTTTTAGCAATCAAAGCGATATAATTTTGCTGTTTTTGTTTTTAGTTAGGACTATAGAGATCGTTTTTTTTCACGGGTTAGTAGGGACTTGGTTGGTAAATTCGTATGGAGCAAACACTGGTCGAATTAGAACAAGCGAAACAGCTGCTAGCGGACTTCAGGGCGAAGACGGATTATTTCCTCGAAAGGCTTTGGAACGAGGTCAGACGTCGGTGCCAGACCCAGGAGAATTTTCATCTCATAAAGGCTAAGGTTGACGGTACCTGGAAAATCACTAGATTGGAAGAGGCCGATCTAGCGCTAGAGGAGTTGTGCCGGTTGGTTGACAATCAAGAGGAGTGTAATACCGGGAAGATCTTGGAGCTTAAGGAGGAATTGGAGGCTCTCCAAAATCAAAACAAGAGGCTTAAGAACGACATTCAGGAGACCCTAAAGGAGGCCGAGATTTTAGACAAGGAGAACGAGGCCCTACGGAGGACAATATAGGGTGCAGGTGCGTCCTCGGTCAGATGATTGGAGTTCGAGAACATCGAGGAAGCCAATTGGAGAATTTCCGAGTTGCAGGGTCAGCTACGTTTAGCACAACGAGAGCGCAGTATACAGACGGGGGATCTGTACCATAAGGAGCCTAAGGGGCAACAGCCAACACAGATGATGTCCTCCCAGGATATTCTAAAAACGGTCAAGGCGTTAGAGCCTACGTTCGGCGGCGAGCCGTCGCCAAGCCTGCAAACAGAGGTGTCTAAATTCATTGATTGTTGTAGGTTGGCGGCGAAAGGGGTACCGCCGGAAAAGGTGGAGGAATATTTGGAAATTGTGAAACAGAGGCTTTACGGGGATGCGTACCAGTTGGTGAGGTTACGTACTTTTACGTCAGTGGATGAGTTGTTGGCAATTGTAAAGTCAACATATTTAAAGAGTAGGTCGCTTGACTCGGTGCTAAGGGAGCTATATGAAGGCTGCCAAAGGAGGGATGAGGATGTGAGACAGTTTGTTAGGCGTCTTCAGACATTAGCAGCAACAGCTCATGCCGTACTAGATGAAAACTATAAAGGGATTAAGGACGAGATAATGTCTATTGAGATAGAAAGAAAGGTAAAATCAGCGTTCACATCTGGCCTGAGGGATCCAATGCTGCGTGGTAGGATGTTGGCAAGCAGCTCATGTAGGTTGGACGATCTCTTGACTGAAGCACTGGCGGCTCAAGCAACTCTTTGGCGGGGGGATGATCCTCCGTTAAGGGGTGTAAATTTTAACGAGGAGTACACCCACGAGGATCCAGTCTCGAATCTCGTGGCAGTCGTAGAACAGTTGTTGCGCAGGACGGTGGCAGAGAAGGCAGCTCCGCTCAACAATGCTGGGTCAAGTGGTACGGCATACAATAATGCTGGGTCAAATGGCAATGCATACAATAATACTGGGTCAAGTGGCAATGCATACAAAGCACCGCCCTGTGCATTCTGTCAACGGGCGGGACACACTCGTGATGTATGCTGGACGAGGAAAAATACCCCATATTGTGTTGAATGTAGAATATACGGCCATGAGCCAGGTAGGAGCTGTGGTAGGGGACCCTCGACGAAGGAGAGAGGGCAACCTGGAGGGTCGAGACCAAAAGGGAAATGCTATAATTGCGGCAAGGAGGGACATTTTAGTACGCAATGTACACAGGGGAGAAATGTGTCGGGAAACGGGCAGGGCCACCGACTCGACCACGCAAAAGTCTAATACCGTTGGTAGCATCGGAATCTGCGAAGGCGGCTGAGGTGGGACCCATTGCGGGGTCGGATATGAATATAGGGGGGATTTCAGCTAGGTGTAGTTACGCCGATTCGGTGTTTGTAAGATTGCCATGTGCTTGGGTGAAGACGGGGTGTCTGAATTTATTAGTGGATACAGGGGCAGACACCAGCCTGGTAAAGGACAGCAGTCTTACGGGGGATATTAGTGTGGACGGGACGGTGGTAAAGGACCTGCGAGGAGCGTTCGGAGGATTCTCCAGGACTATAGGGTTAGTCAGGATTGAGCATTCGGACATCGCCGAATTGGGGTTCGATATGCATTGTGTGGATAAGCATGATAATTTGCCGGGAGATGGTATTTTAGGTCGCGATAATCTATGGGATAATCTATGCGTCACTGATACGATTAATCTTTCTCTGAAACTGTACTCGAGTGGACGTGAGTGGAACTTACCTCTGGTTCCTTTGAAGGAGGCCCACGGGTTCGGGGGCAGTAAATATCGTGGAGAAAACCATAGTGGCGAAGACAAGGACTGTGTCTATTGCAACCATGGGGTTCAATACTAAACATGCTACAGTGGTCGTGGAGAAGCAAAAATTGTCGCCGGGAGTATATCTAGGGGCCGCGCTAACCAACGTAAAGGATGGGGTGGTGAAAGCGCCCATTCTGAATTCTACTGAGGTTAACTACTACCTGAAGGATGGGTTTACGCCTAAATTCAGTGGATTAGTGAATTTAAAAAATCCAGGTGCGGGTTTGGTGACGCACGTGCAGGAGATGGATGTCAAGGAGAGGGTCAGTAGGATAATGGCCACAATAAAGACCGATGCCGACTTGAATAGTGAGGAAAGGTCGTCCATTCAGGCGATATGCGCAACGTACCACGATATCTTCTGGTTGGAGGGAGATAAACTATCTTGCACGAATATGGTGAAGCATAAGATTCCCGTGCAGCCTGGGTAGTTGCCGATTAATCAGAAGTAGTATAGATTACCTCAGATTCATCGCGGGGAAATTAATCGGCAGGTCGAGAAGCTCCAGGACGATGGCATAATTTCACATAGCGTGTCACCGTGGAATTCGCCATTACTATTGGTTCCAAAGAAGTCGTCGAAGGCAGGGAACAAGAGCTGGCGACTGGTGGTAGACTATCGTAAACTGAATGAGGCAACGCTGAAGCAGGTATTCCCCATTCCAAGGATGGATGGAATTTTGGACCAGCTGGGCAGCAGTAGATATTTTTCCACGTTGGATTTGGCCAGTGGTTATCATCAGGTGGAAATGGATAAACAGGACAAGGAAAAAACAGCATTCAGTACGGCGTTGGGTCACTCTGAATTTAATAGGATGCCATTCGGGTTAACAGGCGCACCGGTAACCTTCCAAAGATTAATGAATCATGTGCTAACAGGTCTTCAGGGCATTGAATGTTTCGTATATTTGGACGATATTGTCATATATGGAGGGAGTCTGGCCGAACATGACTCAAGGCTATTAAAGTGTTGCAGCTATTGAAGGAAAATAACTTGAAGGTAAAAACGGAGAAATGTAACTTCCTAAGGCGGGAAATAGTGTATTTGGGCCATAAGTGTTCGGAGAATGGAGCACTTCCGGAACCAGAAAAGGTGAAATGCGTTAAGGATTTTCCGCCACCAAGGAACAAAAAGGAAGTGCAATCGTTTTTAGGACTGGTAAATTATTACCGTAAGTTCGTTCCCGGTACGGCCAACATTGCCTTGACAATAAATAAATTGCTTCGCAAGGATCATGCGTTCAGTTGGACACCAGGCTGCCAGCGTGCCTTCGAGGAGCTTAAAAAGGCGATAATGTCGCCTCCAGTGTTGGCATACCCTGATTTTTCAAAACCTTTCGTATTGACCACAGATGCTAGTGGTGGAGCGATAGGAGGGGTTCTTTCCCAGGATAGGGAAGGAGTTTCTGGCAATCGTATGGTCGGTGAAAAATTTCCGGCCATACTTGTTGGGTCTGCGCACTTTAGACATAAGCTGTTAGAATATGATTTTGAAATTTGGTACAAGCCGGGCAAGAAGAATGAGAATGCGGATGCACTGAGCAGGATACCATATTCGATGGAGGAAATACTGATGGTTAAAACTAGGGCCATGTCAAAGTGCAAAGGAAAAAATCATGCGGGGAGCTCAGGTCACGGGAAGGAGAAAGGGGTTCACAGCGGGAACAAAGAGAGTAGTGAAAAAGGACCAAGCGATGGTGGTCGACGAGGAACCAACGTATGTGGTGTTGAAGGATACTAAATAGATCGTGACAGTGTTAAAGGATTTTCACGATAGTCCTTTGGGCGGTCACGTGGGTGTGCAGGCAACCGTTAAAAGGATAAAGAGGAAATTTCGCTGGGTCTGCATGCACAGGGATATTAAACAATATGTGAAGAAGTGCGTTAAATGTCAGCAAAATAAGAATGCCAAGAAAACATTTATGCCGATGGTCCTCAGGGATACTCCTAGTCGACTTTTCAGAAAGTATATATGGCTATGGTGGGACCTCTCCCTGAAAGCACTGCGGGTAACAAATTGATATTGACTTTTCAAGATGATTTTTCGAAATTTATGTTGTGCACAGCAATGCTGGATGGAGAGACTAGTACTGTGGCGAAAAATTTCTTTAATGAAATTATAGCCAAGTATGGGGTTCCGAGCATGCCGGTCACGGACAACGGGACAAATTTCATGTCGAAGGAGTCACCGTCCTTTGGCGGAGTACTTGAGGAGCTTCGTCAATGAGGATGGTAGCAATTGGGATCAATGGCTGGCACCGGCGATGCATGTGCAAAACAACACTGTACATTCATCTACGGGGCAGACCCCATTTAAGACATTATACGGTTTCGACATCGACTTACCGACCAACCTAAGTAGAAAATGTACACCACTTTACAATACGGATGACCCAAACAAGGTCCTTAAATATCAGATACAGCGCTCGCATGAACTAGTGCGAAAGACTCAGACGAGGGCTAAGTTGTTGTCGAAAAAGGCTTATGATAGGAAGGTAAATGCTGTTTCCCTTGCAGTAGGTAATAGGGTGCTTGTTAGGACCAACACCAGGAAAAATAAATTTTCACCCATTTGGACTGGACCTTATGAGATAGTTGGGGTAAACAGTCCGGTTACGTCCACGGTGCGCTTAAAGGGGAAGAATCGTAAGTGGCATAATAACCATTTACGGGCGTTCCACCAGTGATCGCATTATTTGGTCTGAAATCATTCCATTTAATACACATGTCCATGATGAAGGTTTTGTTTTGTTGTTTATTTTAGTAATTGTTATGTGAGGTGGTGAGGGGAAGGTAGGGGTTACGCGTAATCCGCCGACAAGTGGCTCCCACCAGGAAGCCTCAGTTTTTTTTATATGGAGGGTGACGCCATGTATAGCGGGCACACCTCAGTGGTAGAGAATGGTTCAACGGATTGAATCTGGTATGGGGAGTCGGAAGCGAGTCTCCCAAAATCCGCGGCATACACTGTGGGGAGGGTTTTTGCCGGTTTGCGGAATGCAGCAGGAAACCGTTCTGCTCCGGAGAAGGATGGCGCGTGTTGTGCGGTCATGCCTTATATGGGTGGCAGTGTCTAGGAAGGACACGTGCCTTAATTTGTTGTTATTTATTTTGAAGTGTTTTGGAAATTTTAGGTTGGACATGTGTATACAAGGGGCTTAGATATGATTTCAGTCGGACCACCGATGGATCGGCTTGTTGGTGTCTTATTGCCGTAGAAATAAGAACAGTACGGCTGTTGGGGAAAAGCGCTTTATTTATTTTATTTTACTTATTAGAGCAAAAGTAACCATTTAATAAAATACAGTGATTTGAGTTGTTTTTCTGTCAAAGGTGTAAATGCGTATTGGTTTAGTATTAGCTGAGTATTGGTTTTTTTTCCTATGACATTTTTCTTTTAGCATAGGTTGGAGATAACTGGAATTTGGAGTCGTCTGGATGGTCGCCGCAATCCTACAATTGGGCCGACGAGGCCCACGAGATACTTTTCGGATGCAGCGGACACTCTGATGGAGGAGAGAATATATTTAAAAGAAAAAAAAATTATAAGACCAGATATTTGAAGAAAAAATATAATAAGAAAAGATGGGAGATCTCCCCATGTAAAAAAAAAATATATATATATTAATAAATAGAAAAGATGGGAGATTCCTGACGTTTTAAAACTAAAAATGATTGAAAAACAAGAGAAAAAAATATATTTAACAATAATGAGAAAAGATGGGAGTTCTCCTCACCTAGAAAAAAAATTTAAAAGAGAAGACTCCCCACATGAAAAAAAATATGGTTGAAAAAAAAATATATATATATATAAGTATAAAAAAAAATAAGAAAAGATGGGAGGCCCCCTCCGTAAAAAAGAAAAGAGTAATAAGGATAAGGAAAGATGGGAGGTCTCCCCCTGTAAAAAAAAGAAAATATATATATATATATGTATAAAAATAAGAAGGGAAAGATGGGAGGTCTCCCCATGTATAAATAATTATAAGAAAAAAATGGGAGGTCTCTCCATGGGAAACATACATATTTAAAAAAAAAAATAACAAAAAAAAAAGAACAAAAACAATATATATAGATAGTAGCATACATATTTGTTTAAAAAAAAAGAAGATTTAGAGATCAAACATACATACATATCTATTTAAAAACACATATTTTAAAGAAAAAAAAAATAGTTGCATACATACTTGTTAAAAGAAAAAGAATATATAGACATTAAACATACATATTTAGAAAAAAAAAACTACATATTTAAAAAAAAATATATATATATATTAACATACATAAAAAAGGGAAAATAGGAATACATATTTAGAAAAAGAAATAATATATTTAAAAAAAAGAAGATATATTAAACTATACTCTAAGCATACACATATTGCGAGGCATATATTTAAAAAAAAAATGTACATATTATATGGCAGAAGAAAGGATTTAGAGAAAAAAAAAGGAAAGGAAAAATTAATATGTAAGAAAAGAAAAAGGAAAAAAAACCTATACGTTATTAAATTAGAGGACGGGAATTATTACCGATTCGATTTTAAAAAAAATATAGATCTTGTTATATGAAGAAATAAAAATTGAAAAGTATAACGATCGAAATGTATACATATGTAGAAATTTATATATATAGTAAAAGTTTATGAATTTATCTAAATATTAGAAATTATAAGAAACGCACAGTTATTGTTTAAAAAAAAAAAGATATATACGTAGTCAATTAGATTTTTGGATAGTATCAGTAATGTTTCGTTTTTCCATATAGTTGGTTATATTATTATATCTGTTTGTTTGTTCATATTGTTGGTTATATTAGTAAAGTTAGGGAATTCCAACCCAAGTCCACTGGGAGCGAGGCTGATCAACATTCATCTAGAAAGCGGTAAAATTCAACACTCATCAAGAAAGCAGCTAGAAGCAGTAGGCTGACATGACGGAAAGGTGGGCACAAGAAAGAGATAAGAATTCAACGTCTTGACTAAAGAGCTACTGATCAAAGATCAACTGTAAGAGTGAAGTGCGAATGGGTTCACGAGAATTTGGTATGTGATTGACTATTTATTGGCCTATGCCCGCACAAATTGAAAAGGTCGTTGTGACAAGATATGGTTGTTCAGGGTTAGCTGACGAGATGGGCAGTGGAGCAAGGGGTCAAGCTGTTTCATAAATCATATCATCTGCCTCGGGCCAACGATGACATAGTTCAGCAAAACAAAACTCCTGTTCAGTTTGTGAGGGGCCAAAACGAGCTATATTGGTTTGGCCAGGCAGCAAGCCGATTCCTGTGGCGATGAGTTAACCATTTGCATCCCTTTGCATCATTGTAGGTCATCGGAGAATGGGCGGGGCTTATATTGAATATTACGGTAAGCGCCAACGAATTATGGGTTCGATACACCAATGCCTGTGGTTTCGTGGGAGATTATGCATTCCGCCGGAAGTATTGTCATGAGTTTGCAGCAGGCCAAACCTCATTTTGTTTGTTATGATTCTGTATTGGAACTCAATCATCAATGTCGTCGGATCACCTTTGTACTTCATCCAAGCGACAGGCCAAAATTTGTTTAACGAAGTGGCCAGCCAAAGTCAGTTTTTACAAAAAAGGTGGCCAAGAATCTGTTTTATGAACCAACAGGCCAACGGTTGTCATGGTGTAGTATTGGAATCGAATCACAGGAATGGTTATATGCGACGAGGTGAAAGTTAACGGTCAAGCACATGCAGAGTAAAAAGACGCATTGTGGTGTCCAATCAGTAAACTAGACAACGGCTGTCGAAATTATCGTCATTAGTAGTATCTTCATCATCAGCATTGGTTCCGGATTCATCCTTATCAGTTTGATCATTATCAGCAGCCTTAACACCAACATCATCATCAGCAACAACATTATCATTATCATCAGCAACAACATTATCACCAACATCAACATCATCTTCAGCATCAACATTATCATCGTCGTCAGCAGCAGCAGAATCAACAATTGCGGCAGCAGAAGCAGCGTTCCAGTTCAGTGTCGTTTGTAAACGATGTGGGAATCGTTTCCGTGGAAAGGGGGAGGAATGTTGTGAAACATGGTTTCACACGTATAGGGTGTAGTGTACAATTGTACAAGGATAGTATAAGATTAGTATAAGATTAGATCATTGATACAATGTACCAATATAATAATAATAATAATAACAATAATAATAACATAATATAATATAATATAGTATATAATAGAAACAATAATAATACTGCACTTAACCATAGCCGAAATATAAATTAATTTAATTAATAACGCTCGATTTTTCTCGAGCGTAATTATTAAATGTTTATTCAAGAAACATTCATACAACCCAATTTGGCATGGTAACGTACATTGGCTCATTTGCTTATGTTTGAATTTTTTGTCACTTTCAATGTGGAGCAATACGATATTGTTCCGCGTTGACAGGTGTTGTTGTGTTTATTTTTTCTGTTACCATGCATTGTCTTGCTTATGTTTGTATTCTTTTTTTTAGTTTTTTTTTATTATTGCAATGATCTGTTATTGCAATTCTGAGCAATGACATTGACTTAATTTTCTTTTGTAAACTTCCGTGTATATTAAATGTAAATGTATGTCTTTTTGTTTTTCCCAGGTACTTGCATTATTATTATTTGTTTTCTTTTTATTATTGGTTAAGTTAGCCATTTAAGTATGCCATGGCCATGAACCGCATTGAGTTATGGTTAATGTTTTTTTTTTATTATTATTAATTTTTTGCTTTCATTATTAATGCAATTTTTACTTTTATTGTTGTTATAGATATTTTTAGTTAGTTTTAAGAATTAATATAAATAAAGGGGGAAAAGTCAGAACAGTGGCAGATGAAGACAAGTAAGTACGCTGATCTGACTTTAACCGTGAGAAAGCATACTTGTTTTGCTTTGCCTATCCTTTTTTCCTTTTACAGCAACATTAATGCCAATTGGGCGTTGACTGACAGCGCTTGCCAGCGCTAAAACACAACAGACAATCATAGGGCCTGATAGGGATTTGTTGTGTTAATAAATTTATGTGAGGTTAGTCCTTGGTATTCGGTCTTAAGACTTAGAGACTAAAGGCTAATGTCATATAGGTTATAGTCTTATATATCGTAGTGTTTTGGGGTTATAGCCACGGTGATCAAGCTGCTGGAATATAGCCCCAACATTAATGGCGCAGCCGGTAGGATGCGTCATTTCTTTCGTTTCAGCTGCTATAACTATAACAGAATGTAATGATGACGTTGGTCGAGAGTTCTAAAGGAACTTATTAATATAATTTATATTTACGGATATAACACTTTTAGTGACTTTAAAAATTTCTTTATGCAGATTTTAGGGTGCCTGGTTAAAAGTATTTACTTTACGTTAGTTCTGCGTTTTAATTTTTTTTCTTAATGATGATGAAGGAATGTCGATTTTTTTTCTGCTGTTATTAGGTTGTTGTTTTTTGGGCGATAATAACACCAGTTCGAATGTTGCTTTATTTGTTTTTTATTTTCTTTCTTCAGGGTCTGATAATATAGCCTATTTTGCGATTTGTGAAGAGTGTGAAGCGAAGGGGAGCATTTTTGGCGTAAAATGTGAAATTAATCCACTCTTGCCTATGACACTATATAAGTCCCTGCATAAATAAACAATTTATACATAGATATCACTAAAATATTTCTAAACGAATTGTTATAGAGGGCACTTTGCCTTACCTGATGTTTTATGAATTATTATGTGAAATGATTGCTATATGAGGATATATATGTAGAAAGATGAAGCGACGGATAAACCTCTGGTGTCCACTTGAAGTTATTCCCCTTTTCTGTTACAACATCTATGTTTTTAACTAAATAAAACGATTCATACCGATGAATCACGGCAATAGTTAAAAAAAATTATTGCAAAGGAAACATTTCCTTACCTGATGTTTATTTTACAAATTCTCTTAATTTTTTTTTTAATTTTATAATTTGATCTTTTCTGCTATTGGAGCATCTGTACGTTTCAACGTGTTCAAGAAAAGGGAAATTAAATATAGAATCTCATCTTATAGGTTAATTGCAATGAATATCGAAAGTCGTTATTACACCATTCGAAGAGGGATAATGAAAAGTGAAACAACTGCTAGCAAAAGTTATTGTTTGCTAATGACTTCTGTCAGCCCAAAAAAAAATAAAATTTAAGAAATGGAAATTGGTATATATTTTTTTAATTTTAATATGAACTGTCAGTTGGCTTGTAATGTTGATACCTCAGTATCTTATTTATTAAATATTTATAATTATTCTGTGAAATTTTACAACACTATATTTTGCAACGGCAAAAACCCTAAATTCATGTAAGGCAGGTCAAAAGATTTTAACCCGCCAAACGAAAAAATGCATCAATATGTACCAAAACAATTGCTAAGTTACAATAGTAAAATTGGTATGTGTCGAAATAGTTCATTACAAAACCGAGTAATATTAACACTTTGGGTAATAATATTAATTGGAAAATAACTTTTATAGCCTGATGTCTTTGGCATGGTACCAACTACTTTGCCATTCAAATCCTCGAGAATATAATAATTATTGCCAACTTTCTCCTTTACCTTGTATTTTATAAAAAGAGGTGACAATTTGGCATTATACTGTTTTTCTTTGGAACTTTGAGAAAAATTTCTCCTAAACACTTCCTGACCAATAATAAAAGAAACCCGGCGAGCTCTGAGATTATACTGGTGTTGACTACGATCGTAAGCATTGGATATATGTTTGCGAAGGTCACTACGAAGTAACTTCAATTTAATGTCACGAGAAAGAACATAAGATGGTTCGCCTAAAAGTTGATCTTTTCGAAGAAGTTGATATGATTCACTATGGGTAATCATATCAAGTCCAAAAAGCGCGTGATATGGAGAACACTTAATAGCTTGAAGAGTCGAATTCCTAAGAGAACAGCTAATGTACGATAGATTTTCATCCCATAATAATTGATCACATTTCAAAAAAGATCGGGTACCACTTATAATTGAACGATTAACGCGTTCGGAGGCGTTAGCTTGTAGGGAATATATGGCTCTATAAGTGTGTGTAATTCCTAAGGATGTTAGGTTAGGTTCGGTTAGATTGGAAGTGGCTGCTAAACCAAAGGAAAAGCACACTTAGACTCTGGGGTCCATTGTGATACCACGGGACGAAAAGGTGTTCCCCTCAGTCCCCACCGTAGAACCAGTTTGAGCTCCTGATGAAGCCCATGATATGTAAAATGTCCACATTTGAGAGATCAGAGAGATCGTGAAGAAGGGGCGATCCCAATGTTCGAAGTCTCGTTCTGGAGAGCACCGGGCAATAGCAAAGGAAGTGTTCTATGCTCTCCACCTCCTCCACATCCATGCAGCTATGTCAGAAGTCATTTGACGAGACCCTGATGCGTTCAGCGTGTCTCCCTATGAGGCAGTGCCCAGTGATAACAGCAACTACTGTCAAAATCTCCCCACGGGGCAGTGATAGTAGAGCACTAGTGCGCTTATGATTCAAAGCCGGCCAGATTTGTCTCGTGATCCTGCACGTTGATCCATGAGCCCATCTTTTGTTGGCTATGCCAGCAGTGTGAAGCCGAAGTTCCAGCTTGCACGATTCCAGGGATGTACCAACACATTCCAAGTCCGCTGGAACGCGTAAGGTAGTGCCCTGTCTTGCCAGCTCATCAGCTTTACTGTTTTCTGGTTTATTCCTCTGGCCTGGGACCCATATGAGCCTGATGTCGAACTGCTTGGCCATCTCATTTAAAGACGTGCGGCAGCTAAGGGTGGTTCCAGTTTTCAGGAATATTGTTTCCAAGAATTTTACCGCGGCCTGACTATCAGAGTAGATGTTGACTGCAGTTGTAGACAGAATATTCTGACCCAACTAGTCAGCAACTTCCTTTATTGCCAGTACCTCTGCCTGATAAACACTGCTGTGATCTTGCAACCTGCGAGCTAGATTTAGTCCAAGTTCCTTTGAATAGACACCGAAACCAACTTGACCACACAATTTCGATCCGTCAGTATAGAAATTTATGGAACGCCTGCTACTTGGAATCTTCCCTGACCAAGATTCCCTAGTTGGTATCAGAGTTTTGTAGTGTTGTTCGAATACACTCCTCGGAGTAGTGTAATCCACGTTCAATGGTAAGTTCCTGTTAGTCAGGATCACTCCGTGGCCACAATTCTGACCACGCCATTGTATTGTGCTTCTTAGTCAAATGGCCGATGAGGCCGCCGACTGCTTTCCTAATATTTCCAACGGTATTAGGTGTGAGAGGATGTTCAAGGTATCTGTAGGTGTAGTACGAAGGGCACCAGTGATACACATGGAAGCCATTCTCTGTACCCTTGCAAGAAAGTTAGTATTGGAGGCCTCCTCTAGAGCAGGCCACCAAACGATGACCCCGTACAACAGTATTGGGCGAACCACCGCTATGTGGATCCAGTAAGCAATTTTCGGGATGCAGCCCCACCGCTTACCAATGGCCTTTTTGTAGGAGTATAAAGCTATAGTCGCCTTCTTCGCACTATTCTCCAAGTTCCGTCTGAAGTTCAGCTTCCCTGTCCAGGAATACGCCAAAATACATGGCTTCATCAGAGAAGGCGATTTCAGTCCTCGTAAAAAGAAGAAGTTCCGTTTTGGTCGGATTTACCCCCAGACCTCAACTACTTGCCCAGTTAGATAGCATAGTGAGAGCCCTCTCTAGAATATATCTAAATGTGGATAGAAACTTCCCATTTACGGCTATGGCCACTTCATCAGCATAGGCTACGACGATGCAGCCTTGCCTCCTCAACGAAACTAGCATTGAGTTTAGCGCTAAGTTCCATAGAAGTGGTGACAGAACGCCTCCTTGTGGCGTTCCCCTGTTCACAAATCGGGATATTAGAGTCTTTCCCAATTTAGACGTTACCCTCCTGTTAGCAAGCAGATTTACAATCAGTGAGATGATCACGGGGTTCACTCCTAGACTACATAGTGCCGCTAATATCGAGTCCGGTGCGACATTGCTAAAGGCCCCTTCTATATCCAAAAAGGCTGTCATGGTGTATTCTCCTACCGAGAGCGATTTCTCGATGGTACTCACCAGCTCGTGAAGTGCTGTTTCGGTTGACCTTCCCTTGCTGTAAGCGTGTTGTCGCGCCGACAGCAGTTTAGGATCAATAACTCTTCCTTCGTAAGTAAGAATCTATCATATGCTCCATTGTCTTCAATAAGATCGATGATACACTTATTGGTCTGAACTCTTTTGGGACAGTGTGTGAAATTTTTCCAGCTTTTGGAATGAATATCACTTTTGTCTCCCTCCACTTCAGGGGAATATAATCTAAGTCGATTCAGCGAGTGAAAAGCATACATAGCCATGAGGAAATGTAGTCCGACACGTGCTACAATTCAGCTGGAATGATACCGTCAGGTCCTGGAGATTTGTAAGGTTTGAAGCTTCTAATCTCCCAATTCAATGTTGGTATGTTGACTGTCTCCGAAGCAATATCCGTCGCACTAGCATCTGAGTATTCTGACGCCTGAAGCGACATAGGTGAGTTGCCCGGAAAATGGGTATCCAATAGCAGGCTAAGTGATTCCCCACTAGAGTTAGTCCACACCCCCAGTAGATCTTTCAGATAACCTACTGCGTGAGGGGTAGAAGCCAGAACCTTTCGCAACCTGGATGCTTCGGAAACGTCATCTATACTAACACAGAATTTTTTCCAAGAATCACATTTTGCTGTTCGAATCTTCTTCCTTATAGGTCCTAAGCTGCAGCTTGTAGGCCAACCAATTCCCATCCGCTCTTGAAGACTTTGCCTTGCTAAAGAGTTTCCTGCAGCTAAAGAGTTTCCTAAAGAGTTTGTTGCAGCTCGCCAGACCACCATGGTGGTTTCTTCTTGCCCTTTGGCATTGCCGCGGTGCAAAAAGCATCTAAAGATATTTTAAAAACCATCGTAATATGATCCACAATACCACCTATGTCCTCGGAATTACGCAGTTCGGATAAAGGTATTGTCGCCAATAACCCGGCAAAGGTTTTCCTATACTTAACCCAATTTGTCCTCTTCAGATTTCTGGGGACACTTTGCACCGGGTCTTTCTCTCTAAGCAAAAATTCAATGTATCGATGGTCAGAAAAGGAGTGGTCATCCAACACCCTCCGACAATCAATTTCATCAAATAATGTGCCCGATACAAAGGTAACGTCAAGAACCGCCCTACGACTACTAGTTACAAAAGTCGGTTCATATCCCTTGTTACATATATAGGTTAGTACTAATTAAAAACTCCAAAGCAACTCACCTTTTTCGTCCAAATTGGTACTTGCCCAGATCGGACGATGTGCATTGACGTCACAGCACAGCACTAATTGGTGTGTAGTCCTTTCGGCTTCTCGGATTAGCTTTGACACATTGTCTGTCGGAATAGCCAGATTGTTTTCCCATCTAGCTCCAGGCTGGCCGCTATTACATCCCTGTCACTGAAATTAGATAACAAGAAAATATTAAGGCTGTTGCTCACCAAAATGCAGGTCCTTGGTGTACCATTATCTTTAGCGACGAACAGCTTTTAATCAGGAGTCTTCAGTCCGCAAACCCTGCCTCTATAAACCCAGGGCTCTTGGATGAATGCTATGTCTACTTCACCTGTCGTCAGGCGAAGTAGAATTGCAGCCGTGGCGGCTTTACAGTGATGGAGATTTATCTGTAAGAGCCGAATCATCTGTAGCTGCCTGCACGTCCATCTCCCTTATCGTGGAATCGGCCTCGTCTTCCGTGCTATCAAGGAGGTCATCTTCGCCACCAAATATGCCAGAAGCGTTCCCCAACAGTTCGGAGTCGGATGTTAAGTATCCTTCCTCCATGGCTGTTTGGGAGCTCTCCTCGGCCTGGACTTCACCCATGGTCCCCTCCCAGCAGATATTTCTACTTGTTTGGCGATCTCCGTGATTGGCCCTTGGTCGCTCATGTGGACTTTTATTGGGATTTGCCCAAAGCCGTAGGAAACTATGCCGTTTGCCCCGGTTAAATGCGAGAGGGATTCGATATTCAGTAGTAGTACTACCTGTCTACGGTTCCCCTCCGCATCACCAAATCTACCAATCTTCCAATTGTGTGTTGGAAGGTTAGGATTGCAGACCTTCAGCATCTTTAACATGGATTCAGCGTCCCCGGGAGTTGCCGGAATCCAAGCATGCGCTCAATATCGGGATGGGATGTCATGCTCTTGGATGACATCCAGTTTTGCTCCCGGACATAGCTCTCCAAGTTTGCTGACGGCAGCCTTATACAAGGCTATTGATCATTAATCAGCAAAAGCTATCAACTTTGCGCGGCATTGATACCAGCCTGCGTCGCGACAGGTTGGAGGTGGACCCAGCATGGCCTCAACGACGACGAAGAACATTTCGGCTAATTTAGCCTCCACATAACTCCACTTGTCCTTGGGGATAGTGCCATCTCCATCTCCTCTGTTAATGATTGCCATTACAAGGTTGTCTTTGACAATCTGGCTAAATGACTTCGGCACAGCATTGGCGGCCATCTTAGTGCGTTTAGGTAATGGTTTCTCATCTGGCAAGCGCAACCTTTTAGCCGTTTTCGAAGTGTCCTGATTGCTTGTACTGCCAGCAACACTTGTCTTAGCTGAGAGGTCCTGTTCTTCAGTGACTTTCTTAGCCTTAGACGGACGGACTTTATTACCCCTGTCTTGGCAGACATAGACCCCTCCTTAGCAGCTGTCCCAAGGTGACCGTATTTGATCGTAGCCACCATGGGTGGCTAAAGAATGTCAGCCACGTCAGAGCCCCCAGTAACACAGTAAGGGCGGCTCACTGCCTCTAACTACTCGCTGAGGTGCCCAGGTATCAGCGAGGGTCCATTAAAATACAGTCGGTAACCACTGACTGCAAACCGTCCGATGAGAACGGGTCGCGTAACATTTCGGACTAGGAGTGAGTAACCTTTGGTCGTCCACCTTCAAGGTTCAAGACATGGCCCAGGTTCGGGAAGAGGTACTGACACAGTAAAACCCATTCCTTTACCTGCCTCATATAAGGAACCGCAGTGCACTTAAGCCACCGCATCGCGACAAGATCGTTACTCGTGACGGCAGTAAGGCTGTTAAAAAAGCATTAAATTCATCAGCTCAAAATTGTGATCCATTGTCGCTTACGAACATTTCAGGTACTCCATAGACGTGAAATATTTGTTTTAACAAAAATGCTTGTATCATGGATGAAGTAAATTTATGAAGGGGCATTACCATTGAAATTTTGATAAGTGATCCAGTACTATTAAAAGCCCAATGTTTCCGTGTTTACTTCTTGGGTATGGACCTAGTATATCAATATACAAACGTTGAAAAGGGCGTACAGTAGACCGTATCGAAAAAAAAAGTTCACCATACACCAGCGAATATAAAGTATTGTTCCAAGGACATTTGAAAAAAAATTTTTTTTTTATTGCCGAACGTAGGGGTCGCCTTTTTAGTTTTTTCTTTATATCTTCCATATTTACAGTCCGATCTTAAAGTTTGATATAGCGATTTTTTTTGTCTCCATTGACCTCAAGTGTACTGTTCTAGTACCTACCCCCCAAATCTCATTTCCTACCACCCTTATGTGACACCCTAATGTTAGAAATTTATAGCTCGCGAAAATCATAAAACTTTTGCTCAGAAAGTATTTCGATAATTACAGCACAACTATTTAAAAAATGCTTTTATAAATTCATTGTTGCAGACCGTAGGGGTCACCTTTTTAAATTTGTCATAGCTTCGGTATTTACATTCAGATATTAAAGTATGACATATCGATGGGTTTGTCTGTGGCAGACAAATTTTTTTCAATTCGAACCCATTCCAATAGGAGAAATGCCTGCAAATATAGACGGTTGGAATGTTCGGGGCGACCAGCTTTATTTGTACCGTATGGTTTAAGCCCTTCATACCGGAAAATGCGAAGAGAGATAAGCCCACGAGAAGCCCGAATCCTCCGCTATTATGTGACGTGCTCTCAACCCTCGACGATATTGAAAAACCTAGCCGAGTTCGTTGTAAAAGTATATGCGCCTTTCTGGTTCCTTGTGAAAAGCAAACCACTGGCAATTCACGGAAGTCGAAACATTTTCCAATACATAGCATGGATTCGTAAGTTGCCGGAAGACGTTCAACAGACCCTCCGTCCTGTTATCCAAAATAACTCGTACTTTTTCCACCCTGAGAATGTTTTGTTATCGATGATAACAGACGAAGATGCGATAGTGCGTTCAGATGGCTATACTAAAATTTTATTAGCCCGTAATGATGAAACTGGATGCATTCGTCAAATGTTCGGTCCACAAGTTGTTAATTTTATAAACTTCGAAAGTGACTCATACATCCATATGATCAATTGGAATAAATTCGAATTGACAGAGCCACCATGCTAGCATTTTTTAACTAGTTGTGCTGTAACTATCGAAATACTTTCTGAGCAAAAGTTTTATGATTTTTCGCGAGCTATAAATTTCTAACATTAGGGTGTCACATTAGGGTGGTAGGAAATGAGATTTGGGGGTAGGTACTAGAAGGGTACACTTGAGGTCAATGGACCTCAGAGCAAAATTATTGGCCTCCCTGAGACAAAAAAAATCGCTATATCAAACTTTAAGATCGGACTGTAAATATGGAAGATATAACGAAAAAACTAAAAAGGCGACCCCTACGTTCGGCAAAAAAAAATTGTTTTTCAAATGTCCTTGGAACAATACTTTATATTCGCTGGTGTACGGTGAACTTTTTTTTTGTGCCTGTAAGGTGATACGGTCTAGCGTACAGATATAGCAGGTTTACCGATTTCGGGTTTCATAATAAAATTAGGTGATTTTGTGGTCTTACAAGTTTCACAGATTCTAATATAATCTCTTACATCCCTAATCATTCCTGGCCAAAAGAAATTTCTGCGTATAAGGTCTAAAGTTTTCAACATACCACAGTGGCAAACAACTTGGAGTCATGAAAACGAGAAATTAAAGTTTTACGAAGCTGGAGTGGACTCCACAGTTTCCAAGTGTGTTCGTCTTTGTCTGGATTGCCAATATAATGTTCGGTTCTTATATGAACGAAGATATCTAAAATTTTGACATCCGGAAATTTTTCAGGGTGTTTTGTTATTTGTTCTTTAATGTTTGTATAATCAGAATCAAAAAAATGTGGTGAATCGAGGTCTACCTCTGGTTCTGCCGATTCTATGGATGAAATTTCCTCAGCGTGAATTCTAGATAAATCATCAGGCACTGTATGGTTTTTATTTTTACCCTTACGGTGGCTTATCGTTAATTTCTATGCCTGAGGTTTAAAGACCCAACGAGAAAGTCTTCCACTTAAAGCAGGTTGCCTCATCAACCAAACCAAACTCGAGTGGTCGGTGATAACTTCAAATTCTTGAAGCTCTAAGTAACAACGAAACTTTTTATTCCTTCTAATGCCGCTAAGCACTCCCTCTCCATTACACTGTAAATTCCGTTGAGCGGAATTCAGCTTCCTCGACATATACGCTATTGGTTTTTCCACGCCATCGTCGTCCAGCTGCGCTAACACCGCTCCAATTCCATAGTCACTGGCATCACAGTGGAGGTAGAATTTTTGGGAAAAATCTGGGTTGCTATGAATAGGGGCAGATGTGAGAAGTTGTCTAAACATTCTGAATGATTGTTGTGCTTCCGAGGTCCAATTAAATTATCTTTTCGTAGATATACACTCAGTAATGGGAAAAACACGGACGAAAAATTTTCAATAAAGCGACGATACCAACCTGCTAAGCCCAAGAATCCTCGAACTTGTTTAATGTTTTTAGGAACTGGCCAAGATAGGATTGCATCTATTTTTTCGGGGTCGGTTTTTATTCCGCCATGTCCCTATAACGTATCCTAAATATCTAACTTCGGTTACATTAAATTTACTTTTTGATATTTTGAGGGTTAAATTAGCTCTTTTAAATAGTTCAGCAATTCTAACCAAAATAGTCAAATGGGTAGGAAAATCTTCTGAGACAAATACGAGATCATCAAGTTAACCGAAAATACAGTATCTGAGATCTGCAATAATAAATTCTTCCATTAATATACACATAGTTTGCGGAGCATTGCACAGTCCGAATAGCATGACTACAAATTGGTACAATGGCCTTCCCGGGACTGTAAATGCTGTGAGAGGTTTTGCCTCATCGGCTAGGCCGATCTGCCAATATGCATCTTTTAAATCAAGTTTTGATATTAGGTTAGCTTTGGGGAGTCGTGAAAAAATACCCTCGATACTAGGTAGCGGTTAAGCATCCCTTTTGGTCACCAAATTAACCTTTCTGCATCTAGGCACAGGCGGACCTAATTTGGTTTAATTACCAAACACATGGGAGAGCTCCATGGGGTAGTTGCAGGTTCCATTACACCTAATGTCAACACTTGATCTATCTCTTCAAACATCAATTTCTCCATAGCCGGAGAAACTGGATAAAACGTTTGATTTATTGGCTTGGTTTCACCTACGTCAATTTCATAATGAATCATGGTGGTTTTCCCCAACCCCTGTTTTTCAAAATTTGGGAATAAAGCTACAATAGCTTCTAATTGTTGAAGTTGACAGGATGTTAAGGGATATTTGTTATTATCTAAATCAAGTGCTTTAGATAGTTCATTATTATCAGACAGGATATCGGAATTTTTAAAATCGGACAGTTCACAAGGGGCATTTGCGCTTTTGTTAGACACAATTACCGACTCAAAAATATCAGGAGCTAACTTGAATTCTTTCCAGAAATCCAAGCCTAATATCAACATTTGAGACAAAAATGGGACAATTAATACTCTTAGACGTTTAACCTGATTTTTAAAAGCTAATTCAACATCTAAATAACCTAAACCTTTTTTAAGCCTGCCGTTAGCTGTTTTGACACAAGCCTTTAATTCACAAAACTCTTTAAAATTTGAAAAATCATACATCGCTAAATCAGAACCAATACATGTCACGTTCGCTCCGGTATCTAGGGGACCGAGTTCTTTAAAATTTAAAAATGACACTTTTGCATAGTATCAATTATCGAGTGAATGAGAAACTATTGAAGAAATAATATATTTTGAAGCAAGTTTACGTGATTTATAAAAACGACGAAGTCGTATAGTAGACCTTTTACTTTTTTTTATGTTTATTAAAAGACACCGATGCAGTTTCAAAAATTTCAGTTCTTTTAGAGCGATGTTCAGCCCATCGTTTATGGTAAGGACGAATAGGAAGTATAATTTTGTTATCGTTTTCTTTTCGAGAAATAGGATTATTAATATATCGCTTTAAAATTGTTATTGGTTTTACTTTCTGATTTTTAATCGTTGTCAAATCTGGTTTTTGTTGAAATTATCATCTGGTATTATTTTAGAATCTACGGACGGTCCACAGCCGTAGCAAAATATGGTTTTATCATTCAAACAATCTTCCCAGTGATGACCGGATTCATCACAGTTCCAACATATTGCTACATAGGGTGCTTTTGGAATAACATCAACAGCAAAATCAGTGCAATCAGGAACTTCTGGTTTGTCATTTTCATGAAATCAAGTTCTGCTACATTCCTTCGAGGAACAAATTGGTAAAGAGGCTTGGGATTGAACTGAACGACGGAAATGATCTTCCATGAACAATTGTTCCCTTTTCTGTACAAGTTTACGAAGATGCGCTAAAGATACGATCGGGACATATAATAACTCACTTCTAATATCGGGATGAAGGTTTCTGGTTAAAATCTCGATAAGTTCTTGTTCGGGCATTGGTGTACCTAACCGTTCGTGTATAGCAGTGGTTAAATCGAAATATACCTCAAAGTTTCCCCAGGCTTTTGTTTCCTATTGCGAATTCCTTCCCGAATATCATAGTCATATTTAAAATCTTGATACTGATAGCGATGGCATCACAGAAGTCTGCCCAAACAACTCTTGGAACTTCTTATGATAACTTCAAAATCAGTTTTCGAGCTTTCCCAGTTAAAAGTATATGTAAATTACAACGTATAAGTTCAAAATCATTACCGAAAATTGTCAGCTGTTAAAGATCTAACTCAGTATAAAAATTCATCCACATTTAGACCATTTATGGACCCATCAAATTTCAAACTCCAATTTTGAATAATGGAGGTAATTTTATCAGCTCTAAGAACTGAAGATTGTCAAAGCTACGTGGAGAACTATTTTGTGGAACTTGGTGTTGATAATTATATCTTTCCATAGTTGTGGCCTTTGTGGGTGTTGTAGTGGTGGTAAATGAGATAAGTTATTTGTATTTCTATTTAGATTCGGCTTTGTATTTATATTCAAACTTCCTAAAAATCTAGATAAATGAGATTCGATCATTTGATTGATTTGGACGTAACCAATATGGGTTGCAGTTTCAGCCCTTTGTGGCGAATTAGCATAAGGAGAATTTGGAAACGCATTTACCTTCGTAGACGCCTGGATAATTGGAGTAGGCATTCTTTGAGTTCTTGTGGTAAACCAACTTGATTATGAGTACTTACATCAACTAAATGAGTTTGATTATTATCATGAAATAAATTTCTACTTGTACTTCTAGTATTATACTGCTTAGATAATGCTCCTCGTCGTCGACCTCGATTTAATTTGGTATTCTGGGCCGACTTTTGTTGCTGTTGCAATTGTCCTAGGGGATTATCTGAATGAACAGATTGTGTTTGTGTACTTGGTATATGGCTCGCTGAAATTGAGTTTTCTAATTTACTTTACGTAACTGAGATAACTCACAGGGACGTTTGCGCGTCGGACATCTGAAGATTGTGACAAATAAATTTCAATACAGTTTCTATTAAAAGAATGACCGCATTGCGAAATAATCAGACAATTACCTTTTTCAGTTAAATTTTCATTGCACAAAGTACAATTATTCATGAATTCACCATAAGCTTCCTCAGGTTGATCTGCAGTAGCCATGGTATAAGGGAAATTTTGCTTTAAAAATGTGCTAATAATAGATTTATTAAACTTAAAAACAAAAAAAAAAATTCCAATTATGAATATAAAAACAATCAAACCCAACTATTTGGATACGGTTGTTAACACGATATAAGTCTAAAAAATAATAATAATCAGATATATGTGAAAAACGTTAAATATTAACTTTTGTAAATATTTCAAAAAAAAAGGTTTACATAAATTTAAAAAAAAAAAATACTCGCAAAATAAGCAAAACACGGTTTTAAAACAATTAGTTATAACAAAATTATTATGTTAAACCAGTAATGCTTTAAAGAAAAAAAATTTATTTTGTCTACACAATATGTTAGGGTGTTTTCTTACTAAATGTGGTTTTTGCGTAGGAATGGAAAAATGCTTATATTCGATTGCTAATGGTTCACAAAACCGGGTTATGAAAATTCTTAATTGTAAAGAATAGAAAATTTGTATTAATTAACCAATTCATCTTGAACCTTACTGGATATTAAAATTCATTCAGCAGCTTAAATATTTTCCTAGAAAAAAATCCAATTTTGAAACCAAAGTTTAGAAATATATTAATTTTTATATTCTTACAAAAAAAAAAATTGCAGTTATATATGGACATATTTTAAATTCTAAACGATGATAATGAAAGTCACACCAGATGACAAAACGGTCAAATTACCCGAACCGTTAGACCTCAGGTAATTGAAATATCCAGAAAAGCTCTGACATGTATTCAATATCAATGTTTCGAAATTAAAACAATCCCTAATTAACAGCACACTGCATTCCTTCGCGCCCCCCGTTGGGCGCCATTTTTATACCCTATACCACTATGGTGGTTTGGGTATAATGACTTTGTGCTGCTGTTTGTAACAACCAAAAAATTTGACCTAGACCCATCTTTATTATACCGATCGAATCAGAATCACTTTTTTGAGTTGATTTAACAATGTCCCGTCCGTCCGTCCGTCCGTCCGTCTGTGTGTCCATGTAACCTTGTAATCAAACTGCAGGTCGCAAATCTGAATATATTTTGATGAAATTTGGTATATAAGCTTTTATCGGCCATGGGATGAACGCTATTGAAATTGTGAGAATCGGTCCATGTTCAGACCTAGCCCCCATACAAATTACCCCTATGAAATCGACATAAATTGCAATAAGATCCAAATTGTCATATAGATATTACTCAAATTGGGTTTGTATGTGTTCATTACATCCATTAATGAGTAGTCCAAAAATGATACCTTCGGGCCCCATATAGAGCTGCTTCCCGATCTTCACTTAAATCTATTAAAAAACAAAAATATTGCACTGATTCTTCTCAAATTTTGTTTGTATATATTTTTGGAAAATACAATAGACTTTACCAAACATGATCAGGATCGGTCCATTTTTGGACCTAGTCTACATATAGATATAGCATCCGATATGAACTTTTTCATATCTAAAACCAAAAAATTAATAAAAATCCCACTCAAATTTGGTTTTTGCTTATTTTCTATGTCCAGTTAGTTGGGCCTAAGAGATAGGGTTTCTAAACGCATGGTATAGGGTATCGTATAGTCGGTCTAGACCGACTATAATTTTCTTACTTGTCTATAATGAAACCATCCTTTGGGTTGGGTTATTTTAATCTCAAGTTGCACAACAAGATAAGCCATCGATTAAGGTGTTCGAAAGAATTCTATGGAAGGAGGACTGCGGGAGCCATTGTGCTGCTAGCTTCAGTCGGTTGGGGGGTTTGGGTCCTATTTCATTAAGAATTTACCAGTCACTACAAAAATTATTGTATACTCTCTAATTTTTTTTATATTTAAAATGCATAGAATTGACCAGATGACTACAATAACTACTTCATTAAGTAAACCCCATTGCAGTCATAAAAAGATAGTAAAATTAAAATAAAAGTAACAATCGAATCGCATTTTTATTTAGCTCTTAGATGTATATAGAGCTCGGCGCATCTTTACCCTTCCTTACATTTGTCCTACTAGCGCGACATTTTATAGGCAGGACCCCAAATACTTATCTTTAACCTAACACAAGTGACTCACATTTATTTGTAAGAAAACACAAATTTAAAATTTAAGGATTCATATTCTACAATTCATTATTTATTCAACCCATCTATGTGTATATATATGTATTATATCAAAAATTTTAAGTTTTTTAAAGTTTTAAATTTTTTTTAGATAAGCCATATAAAAAAAATTATAGCAATAAAATTTATAAAATTTTAAAATACCATTCCTATTAGAATGACAGTGCATTACGAGTAACGTTTTGTACTTTACGCGGTTTCAAACGGATACGATTTCGGTTTACGAATTGGTATAAAAAAAGATTGCTCAAATTATGTAGATACAAGCAAAAACCACCACCACTATGTGGTTTGGGTAGATAGATTTTGTGCTGCTGTTTGTAACTACCAAAACTATCTGACATATACCCATTTTTTATTATACCGATCGAATCAGAATCACTATCTGATTCGATTTAACGATGTCCGTCTGTGTGTCCATGTAAATTTTGTAATCAAACTGCAGGTCGTCCATAGGATGAACGCTATTGAAATTGGTGGGAATCGGTCGATGTTCAGAACTAGCCCCCATACAAATGACCCCTATGAAATCGACATAAATTGCCATAAGATCCAAATTGTCATATAGATCTTACTCAAATTGGGTTTGTATGCGTTCATTACATCCATTAATGAGTAGTCCAAAAATGATCCCTTCGGCCCCATATAGAGCTGCTTCCCGATCTTCACTTAAATGTATCAAAAAACAAAAATATTGCACTGATTCTTCTCAAATTTTGTTTGTATATATTTTTGCAAAATACAAGAGACTTTACTAAACATGGTCAGGATCGGTCCATTTTTGGGCCTAGTCCACATATAGATATAGCATCCGATATGAACTTTTTCATATCTGCAGCCAAAAAAATTAATAAAAATCCCACTCAAATTTGGTTTTATTTTATTTTCTATGTCCAGTTAGTTGGGCCTAAGAGGTAGGGTCTCTAAACGCATGGTATAGGGTATCGTACAGTCAGTCTAGACCGACTTTAATTTTCTTACTTGTTCTATTTGCTAAAATAATTTAAAGAATATTTAATGCGCGATCATTCTAACAAATTTTCCCCTCTTTTTGAAAATTTACAAGGCTTTCCCAATGAGTTCTAAAGGAACTTATTAATATAATTTATATTTACGGATTTAACACTTTTAGTAACTTAAAAAATTTCTTTATGCAGATTTTAGGGTGCCTTGTTAAAAGTATTTACTTTACTTAGTTCTGATGTTATTAGGTTGGTGTTTTTTTGGGCGATAATAACACCAGTTCGAATGTAATGATGACGTTGGTCGAGAGTTTGTGGTTTTGTTTGTTGCTTTATTTGTTTTTCTTTCTTTCTTCAGGTTCTGATAATCTTCCCTCTGCACTATTTTGAGATTTGTGGAGAGTGTGAAGCGAAGGGGAGCATTTTTGGCGTAAAATTTGAAAATAATCCACTTTTTGCCTGTGACACTATATAAGTCCCTGCATAAATAAACAATTTATACATAGAAATCACTAAAATATTTCTTTGCCTTACCTGATGTTTTATGAATTAATATGTGAAATGATTGCTATATGAGGATATATGGAAAGATGAAGCGATGGATAAACCTCTGGTGTCCACTTGAAATTATTCCCCTTTTCTAAAAAAAAATTGTTGTAAAGGAAACATTTCCTTACCTGATGTTTATTTTACAAATTCACATAAATTTTTTTTTAAATTTTACGTACGACTATACGTTTCAACGTGTTCAAGAAAAAGGAAATTAAATAATGAATCTCCTCTTATAGGTTAATTGCAATGAATATCGAAAGCCGTTATTACATCGTTCGAAGAGGGATAGTGAAAAGTGAAACAACTGCTAGCAAAAGTTATTGTTTGCTGTTCTGTCAGCGCAGAAAAAAAAATAAAATTTAATAAATGGAGATTGGTATATATTTTTTATACCCTATACCACTATGTGGTTTGGGTATAATGACTTTGTGCTGCTGTTTGTAACAACCAAAAATATTTGACCCAGACCCATCTTTAATTATACCGATCGAATCAGAATCACTTTTTAAGCTGATTTAACAATGTCCGTCCGTCCGACCGTCCGTCCGTCCGTCCGTCTGTGTGTCCATGTAAACCTTGTAATCAAACTGCAGGTCGCAAATATGAATATATTTGGATGAAATTTGGTATATAAGCTTCTATCGGCCATGGGATGAAAGCTATTGAAATTGCTGAGAATCGGTCCATGTTCAGACCTAGCCCCCATACAAATTACCCCTATGAAATCGAAATAAATTGTCATAAGATCCAAATTGTCATATAGATCTTACTCAAATTGGGTTTGTATGCGTTCATTACATCCATTAATGAGTAGTCCAAAAATGATCCCTTTGGCCCCATAAAGAGCTGCTTCCCGATCTTCACTTAAATCTATTAAAAAACAAAAATATTGCACTGATTCTTCTCAAATTTTGTTTGTATATATTTTTGCAAAATACAAGAGACTTTACCAAACATGATCAGGATCGGTCAATTTTTGGACCTAGTCCCCATATAGATATAGCATCCGATATAAACTTTTTCATATCTGCAGCCAAAGAAATTAATAAAAATCCAACTCAAATTTGGTTTTTGCTTATTTTCTATGTCCAGTTAGTTGGGCCTAAGAGATAGGGTTTCTAAACGCATGGTATAGGGTATCGTATATACGGTCTAGACCGACTATAATTTTCTTACTTGTTTTAATTTTAATATGAACTGTCAGTTGGCTTGTAATGTTGATACCTCAGAATCTTATTAATTAAATATTTATAATTATTCTATGATTATTCTACTTTTACAGGTACGAATAAGTGACATTTTACAACACCATATTTAGCAACGACAAAAACCCTAAATGCATGTAAGACAGGTCAAAAAATTTTAACCCGCCAGACAAAAAAATACATCAAGATGTACCAAAAGAATATTTTATTTTATTTAGAAAACAAACTGATCTTGTGAAATAAATTGCTAAGTTACAATAGTAAAATTGGTATGTGTCGAAATAGTTCATTACATTGTAACCTTCTTATCAGTTATATAGTTCTTATCGGTGTTGACTCCTACACCCCATTTTTCCATTTATTTTCATCTTTCTTGTTTTTGAAATATTAATCTTTTGTTTCCCGATTAGAAATTTTGCTTATTCTTGCTTGATTTCACACCACTTACAAATATCTTTAAGTGAGTGAGAAGCATAGATTGGAAGAAGTTTGCGTTGTAAAAAAATCCAAATCGGATATTTTTTTATTAAATTTATCAAATGTATTTGCATCTAGAATAATTAGTTTTGATAATTTACTTTACAAAATTGATTTTTATATTTGATAACGATCAGCTTCGCTTCTGATAAACTGATCAAAACAAAATTTAACACTTTTTTTGTTCAAAGGTCTAATATAAAAAAAAAGCATTCTAGTTTATATTCTGAAGTATCAAACTTATTGGTATTCTTTCTAATAATTTAGCAAATGGTGGTTAATATTGTTTTCTTTATAGTTTATATAAATCAAAAGCAAAAAAAATCTGATAACGACCAGCTTTATATCTGGTAATGGTCTGGTTAAAGGAATTTTCGTAAATGTTTGACATAAATAAAAACAAATGTTTTACAATTTTGCATTTATTTTATTATTTTTATTTTATTAATTTTTCTTCTAATGGCCTTTTAAGGTCATAATATATGTAAATAAAAGATTATTTATTTAATTATTTCATCCTACGTTTCGTTGGAATTTTTTCCAACTTCTTCAGGGATATTTTAATTTATTAGATCTGGCAACGATACAGATATATTTATAAAGGGATAATATTTAGTAAAACATCAACAATATGATTATTAGACACTCTTGGAAAACATATAACTTACATATAATCTTTTTTGTCAATTTTTCACATTTAATATTAAAACATTTTTCCTTGTTTTTATACGACATAACGACATAAAACACATAATTTAATAATAATAATTGTAAAAATAACACTGCTCTACAAAAAAAAAAGGTAAATGATATTGCAGTGGATTTAAGATAATTCGGCGGTGCTGATTTCGAATCTGCAACCAGTTTATTCAAATTGGCTCTAGATTTTGCACAATTCACGATTATATTTTTTTGCATTTCTCAACCGATTATTTCAATAAAAAATTTAAAATTTAGTAGCCATAGCTCCAGAAAGAAAGCCCTTTACACAGTTTAAGCCTACTTGCCTACCCAATTTTTTAAATTTAAGTGTGTATAAATATCTCAAAAACTTTGGTATATATAGTCGCTCAAAGTAAAAATTAAAAAAAATTTAGGGTTTTTTTTAGAAAAAAAAATTTAAATATAAGAAGAAGTCCGATTTTAAAAATCAAAGCCAATTTTGAAAGGAAAAAGTCCAAAATTTGTATATATGTCATTTTGTATAAACAAATTATATGAAATTTTAGAACCTTTTGTAATTAAATTTCGACTTAAAAAAACATTTTTTTTGGTGTACAATTCATATATTTAAAAACCATAAGTTTGCAGCCTATTCATATGACAGTTAAAACAAGATATAAATTATATTCTTTACCTAATGGTAATAAAATGAACAAAAAGTTATTTAAATATTTTTTTATTAGATTTTCTTTTATGGAAACTGTCAGAACAATCACGCTGAATGGACCAACAGTAGTCAGCCATCATGTGTCTGTCCCATCTGCCTTGATACCTTTCCTCCATAACTCTTATATCTTGATGGAACCTCTCACCTTGTTCTTCGCTAAAATCGCCAAGATTATATGCAAATCTATCTAAGTGGCTATGTAAATATAGTCACTCAAAGTCAAAATTTTTTTTTTCTAAAAACAGCAGCTATTGATTTTGTTGCAAAACTATTCTGATTTTCAAAGTATATATTAAAATCACATTATTTTCATTCACATTGAAAATGAGTTCGTCGCGAAATAATTGTACAAACAGCCCGAATGCATTTTGCTACATTTGCGGGGAATATGCTCAAGAAAAGAAAAAGCAAAATATCACCGACATGGTAAAGCAATTGTACTTGGAGTATTTTGGAATATCGATCAAGAGAAGCCTTGGGTTCCTCATAAAGTTTGTAAAAATTGTGTAGAATCATTACGACTGTGGAAAAATGATGAAAAACGCAGTTTGAAGTTCGGTGTGCCTATGTTGTGGAGGGAACCAAAAAATCATTATAATGATTGCTATTTCTGTATGGTAAATATAAATGGATTCAATCGATTCAAGAAGAAGAAGTGGGAGTATCCCAATTTGGAATCTGCTAAGCGGCCTTTACCACATAGCGATGTCATTCCAATATTAGTGCAATGTGAAGATGAAATGGAAGGAGTTGGTAGCAGTGAAAGTGAGTATGAAGTAGATATTGGAAAATCTCACCGATTCTCACAAGAGGAACTCAGCGATTTGATACGTGACCTCAGTCTCTCAAAGGAAGCTGCTGAACTTTTAGCATCCAGACTAAAAGAAAAAAATTGCTTACAGCCAGAAACTAAAATAACTTTTTATCGGACAAGAGACGAGGGCTTTCTGCCATATTTCAGTGAAGATGAGGATCTTGTGTACTGCAATAATATTCCTGAACTTTTTCGTAAAATGGGAATGGAATTTATTCCAGAGGACTGGCGCCTTTTCATTGACAGCTCTACTAGAAGCTTTAAAAGTGTGTTATTGCACAATGGTAACATATATGGCTGTATCCCAATTGCTCACTCTACAAAACTTAAGGAACAATACGAAAATGTCAAAAAGGTATTAGAAAAGATCTGCTATCATCAACATCAGTTATCTGTTTGTGTTGATCTAAAAATGGTGAACTTCTTGCTTGGGCAGCAAAGTGGATATACCAAAAATCCTTGTTTTATCTGCTTGTGGGATAGTAGAGCGAAGCAAGATCACTGGAAACAAGTGACCTGGCCTTTAAGAAAAAGCCTGGTTGTAGGTGCTGCGAACATCATTAATGCGCCCTTGGTGGACAGGGAAAAAATAATTTTACCACCGCTATATATTAAGCTGGGGCTTATGAAACAGTTTGTTAAGGCTTTGGACAAACACGGTAATTGCTTCGCATACATTTGTAAGTCGTTCCCTGGATTAAGTATTGAGAAATTAAAAGCTGGAATATTTGATGGCCCTAAAATTCGTAAGCTAATCAACGATCCTAATTTTAAAAACAATATGAACAATGTGGAACTGTCAGCATGGTCCAGCTTTGTCGAAGTTGTAAATAATTTTTTAGGTAACCACAAAGCTTACAATTATGAAGAACTTGTTAAGAATATGCTGCTCCACTTTGAAAAGCTGGGTGCTAATATGAGCATAAAAGTACACTACCTACATAGCCACTTAGATAGATTTGCATATAATCTTGGCGATTTTAGCGAAGAACAAGGAGAGAGGTTCCATCAAGATATAAGAGTAATGGAGGAAAGGTATCAAGGCAGATGGGACAGGCACATGATGGCTGACTACTGTTGGTTCATTCAGCGTGATTGTTCTGACAGTTTCCATAAAAGAAAATCTAATAAAAAAATATTTAAATAACTTTTTGTTCATTTTATTACCATTAGGTAAAGAATATAATTTATATCTTGTTTTAACTGTCATATGAATAGGCTGCAAACTTATGGTTTTTAAATATATGAATTATACACCAAAAAAAAAATTTTTTTTTAAGTCGAAATTTTATTACAAAAGGTACTAAAATTTCATATAATTTGTTTATACAAAATGACATATATACAAATTTTGGACTTTTTCCTTTCAAAATTGGCTTTGATATTTAAAATCGGACTTCTTCTTATATTTAAATTTTTTTTTCTAAAAAAACCCTAAATTTTTTTAAAATTTTTACTTTGAGCGACTATATTTACCAAAGTTTTTGAGATATTTATACACACTTAAATTTAAAAAATAGGGTAGGCAAGTAGGCTTAAACTGTGTAAAGGGCTTTCTTTCTGGAGCTATGGCTACTAAATTTTAAAATTTTTATTGAATTAATCGGTTGAGAAATGCAAAAAAATATAATCGTGAATTGTGCAAAATCTAGAGCCAATTTGAATAATCTGGTTGCGGATTCGAAATCAGCAACCTCGAATTATCTTAAGTCCACTGCAAAGTTGTGCGACTTATTAATTTTGTTTTTTTTTGTAGAGCTGTGTAATCAACAAGTAAATATCACAGTATAATTTTTTTCCTTCATGTTTATATCACAGTTGAACAGTTTAAAGGACACAAATTTCAACATTGGAATTATACGAAAGGAAAGTAATTATATAAGGTATATACTGTTTGCAACACTAACTGACTACGAATTCGAAAATTTCATGAAAAGACAAAAAATTAGGTATAAAAACATTATAGCTACTAGCAAAAAAACACACTCGTCAAAAATACAAAATGTAAAACGAAAAAATTTTAAAATTATAACCTGATGTTTAATCCATCGTGATTCGTGAACAAGACAACTGTAGAGTTTAGCGAACAAAGCAAGTGGCTTCTATGACTTGGATCTAAGCTTGCAGTTCCAGTAGACAGTAAAAATTTGTCAACTATAAACTTAATAGCTGACTTAGAGCAATGGGTTCAAACATTAACGGTAAAGCAAAGGAGATTGTGAGATCGAAAATAGCAAATAGAATCCTCACCTATAAGAGGATAATAAGAAATACACAAAAGGAAAAATTTATAAATAATATTTTTGAAGAAACAAAACGCTTTTTAAAGAAATACAAACAAGATTTTGTTATTACAAAATCGGACAAAGGAAATAAGACAGTTATCTATACTAATATAATAAAGAGGTAATGTGTGTTTGTTTGTTTGTTTGTTTGTTTGTTTGTTTGTAGGGGGTAATCTCCGTAACTAGCCATCTGATCTTCCTGAAATTTTCACAGAGTCTTACTGCGGATATGGGAAGTGCTATAGGCTATAATTTTTTTAATATTTTTAGTGGGCGTGGCACCTCCCACACAAAGTAAATTTTTAATATCATATACATATATTGAGTACCATGACAGGGAGAGCTTTGCAAATTTGTGTGAGGTCACCTATTGTTAATATTAGTAGCCGCGCCGGAAATGGGCCGGATCGGAGAAGTGGGCGTGGTACCTCCCATACAAGTAATAATTCAATGTTATATATCTCGAGTACTATGATAGAGAGAGCTTTTAAAATTTGTCTGATGGCACCTATTATTAATGTGAGCAGTCGGACAAAAAATGGGCACTATTGGACCAATAGGCGTGGCACCTGCCATACAAATAAAATATAAAATGCCATATATCTGGAGTACTGTTATAGTGAGAGTCTTGGGACTTTGTGTGAACCCATAAGTTATTCATATGATTAGTTAGACAAAAAATGGGCGTGATCGGAGCAGTGGGCGTGGCACCGCCCGTACAAAGTAAATATATGATATCATATAACTGGTGTACTAAAAGAGGGAAGCTTTGGCACTTTGCACGACACCATCAGATCTTAGTATGAGTAGTCAGTACTTGTTTTAATTTTAATATGAACTGTCAGTTGGCTTGTAATGTTGATACCTCAGAATCTTGTTAATTAAATATTTATAATTATTCTATGATTATTCTACTTTTATAGGTACGAATAAGTGACATTTTACAACACCATATTTAGCAACGACAAAAACCCTAAATGCATGTAAGACAGGTCAAAAAATTTTAACCCGCCAGACAAAAAAATACATCAATATGTACCAAAAGAATATTTTATTTTATTTAGAAAACAAACTGATCTTGTGAAATAAATTGCTAAGTTACAATAGTAAAATTGGTATGTGTCGAAATAGTTCATTACATTGTAACCTTCTTATCAGTTATATAGGTCTTATCGGTGTTGAGTCTTACACCCCATTTTTCCATTTATTTTCATCTTTCTTGTTTTTCAAATATTAATCTTTTGTTTCCCGATTAGAAGTTTTGCTTATTCTTGCTTGATTTCATACCACTTACAAATATCTTTAAGTGAGTGAGAAGCATAGATTGGAAGAAGTTTGCGTTGTAAAAAAATCCAAATCGGATATTTTTTTATTAAATTTATCAAATGTATTTGCATCTAGAATAATTAGTTTTGATAATTTACTTTACAAAATTGATTTTTATATTTGATAATTTTATTGTTTGCGTATGTAGCAAAAAATATATAAAAAATAAAAACACAATATAGTATAAGGTTTTTAGAAAGAGAAAATAATATCTCTATTTTATTTGTATGTACAAATGTATTACCTTTTTTAAATATGCACAGCGGATGGTGTTTATGTGTACGAAGGTACCAAAACGATTGATTTTATAAGTTAAAAAAATAAAAGAGAGAAGGTGGCGAGCAATATCTAAGTACCGTTAACGGTTTTACTAGTTAAAATCTATGTAAACACTCCTTTCAACGATGTATAAAAAAAGGAGTTTCATAGATTTTAACCCAGAATTAACCCAAAAATGGCTAATTGACTCAAAGGCGGAAAAGTACAAAGAAAATGTTAAATTGTACTTAAACATTGCCGGCCACCTTGCAACATCAAGGTGTGTTGCAACAATAATACTTTAACAAATAACTTAAATATCTTAAAATAAGGCATAGTTCAGTTTAAAAATGTGAGCTTGAATTCAATTTATTAAATTTTTTTTTTTTTTTTTTTTAATTGGCCAGTAGGGACCTCGACGTAACAATTTTCCATAGGCCAGTAGGGACCCCAATGGAAAATTGATTATAAATAAGTATGAGCCAGTAGGGACTCTACAATTTGAGCCAGTAAGGACTCTACATATGAGCCAGTAAGGACTCTACAATGGAGATGGGCCAGATATGACCCATCCAAAAATGGTGTATTGCGCCATAGCATCCTCATAATCGAGCAGAGCATCGTCAAAAAGGTTAGGGAGAGATTCCATATTTCTATGAAACAATAAAAAATTTAAAGAAAATATCGAAGAAAAAGTAAATTATTCGGTCAAAATGACCAGTTTGGTTATTGGTCGTTTTACAACCCCATTAGCAGTACGAATATCCGCGACCCTTACGCGACCGTCACTTCCCGGATAAACTTTTATGACCCGGCCTAAACGCCACGATGTCGGAGGTAGATTTTCATGCTTGATAACGGCTAAGTCGTTTTCCTGTAGATCGCGTTCCGGATATTTCCATTTATAGCGCTTATTTAACGTCATTAAATATTCTTCTTTCCATCGGCGACAAAAAAGTTGAGACAACGCTTTCATTTTTCGAAATCGATTAACAAGACTTATCGGAGATTCATTAATTTCAGGCTCCGGGGGAGCAAGTATTGGTCCACCTATTAAAAAATGACCAGGAGTCAGAGCTACTGGTTCCCGAGGGTAATCCGCCATAGAACAAAGAGGACGTGAATTTAGGCAAGCTTCAATTCTTGCGAGAACTGAAGAAAGTTCTTCAAAAGTATATTTAAATGATTGCGCTTCCTTACGAAAATGGTGTTTAAAACTCTTGACCCCGGCTTCCCAAAGGCCACCCATATGAGGTGCCCCGGCCGGTATAAACCGCCAAGTTAAACCCTGAATACCATAAATAGAACCCACTGCAATCTGACTTTCCTTAAGAAACATCTTAAAATCCTTCTCTAATTCACGCGATGCACCTACAAAATTTGTGCCATTATCCGAAAATATAGTGTAGGGGCAACCTCGTCGAGAAATAAATCTGTGAAAGGCAGATAAAAAAGTAGGCGTCGATAAATCAGACGTTGCCTCTAAATGAATTGCTTTCATAGAAAAGCAAACAAAAATACAAACGTAGCCCTTCGTTATCCTACAAGCTCTGCCCGTGAAACTTTTGATGTCAAAGGGACCAGCAAAATCAACGCCCGTTGTCATATATGGTCTAGTAAGAGTAGTTCTTTCAGGGGGCAGAGCCGCCATAATTTGACGACAAGATACTTTACGGTCAATAATACACCGTTTACAACGACCAATGACTCCACGAATTTTCGACTTCAAGCGTGGAACCCAATATTCAATGCGCAGTATTCGCAACATCAACTGATTTCCACCGTGAATGGAAATCATATGAACAAATTCTATTAACAATTGAGTAAATCGGCTCGAATAAGGTTAAATAATAGGATATTTCTCCGTATATGAAAGGGATGGTGATTTAACCAACCGACCATTCAATCTTATCGCACCGTCTTTATCGAGAAAGGGATTCAAAGAAATAAGGCAACTCTTTGAACTTAACGGTTTTTTGTCTAACAGGCACTTATATTCATCTGCATAGTGATGTTTCTGAGCCACAATGGCTAAATGCAATTTTGTTCTTCTGATTTCATAACCAGCAACGATTTTATCCACATTCATATAACGATTTGACCTATGAGCTGGATGATATTGTAAAAGAACCTCAAAATATATGAGATTATGCGAAGAGCTCGATCAAGACGAGAGTAATTATTCAAAATATCCACATATATATCTTCCCCCTTAACGTCCGTAAAGAAGGAAGCATGAGTTTTGACAACCCGACCCTCAATGTCAGTGTCAAGATAACTTAGATCCGTTATATTCCAGTGCACTTTATCTTGACCCAGCCATCTTGGACCATGCCACCAAAGCTCACTATTTTCCAGCTCAGTGGGAGAGGTACCACGGCTACCTAAATCTGCAGGATTATCCTCAGAACGAACATGATACCAATTATGGTTTCCTACATTTTCTTGAATGCGGCATACTCTGTTCGCTACAAATGTGGTCCAGGAACACGGCGTTTTCCTTAACCAAGAAAGGACTATCGTCGAATCAGTCCAACAGTAAATTTGATCAATTTTAATATCAATTTCACTTATCACCGTCTTCAAAAGTTCAGAGGCTAACACCGCCCCGCACAGCTCTAAACGAGGTAAAGAAATTGATTTGATGGGGGCTACTTTGGTTTTCGATGAAAGTAGGTGAGTATGAATTTCGCCGTTAGAGGCCTGAATTCGAATATAAATCACCCCCGCGTATGCCTTTTCCGAAGCATCAGAAAAAACATGAAGCTCAACAGAATTTCCCGGCGAATAATTAACCCATCTTGGAATACGAATAGTATTTACCTCATGATAAGAAGTTACAAATCTTTTCCATTCATCTTCCGTCGAAATTGGAAGCATATCATCCCAATTTATATTATCAAGCCAAATTTTTTGCATGATAATTTTAGCAACCACAATGACAGGACCTAACCAACCTACAGGATCAAACAATTTCGCGATAGTCGATAAGACTTCCCTCTTAGTATACCCAGATTTTAACGAAATAGGAGTCACACTAAAATAAAACGAGTCCAGCTGAGCGTTCCACTGAATTCCTAAAGTCTTTGAAGTACTCGATTCTATAAAGGTCAATAATTTAGCGTCAACTAAATGGTCCAAAGGTATGTCTTTCAAAATACTCCGTTCGTTTGAAGTCCATTTTCTTAGCTGAAACTTAGCAGAGGCCAAAGCAGCGACGAGTTGATCACGAGCCATTAATGCAGTCGAAATGTCATGAGTCCCTGTCAAAACGTCGTCAACGTACATGCACTTTCGTAGAATATGTGCTGCGAGAGGAAACTCAGCCTCAGAATCGTCCGCGAGTTGTAATAACGTCCTAATGGCAAGGTATGGAGCGCAGTTAACGCCAAAAGTCACTGTCTGTAATTCATAGTCCCTTACGGTCTCCGTCGGAGAATCCCTAAACAAAATTCGTTGAAAAGGGGTATGAGAAGGATCAACCCGTATCTGTCTATACATTTGAGTGATATCACAATTGAAGACGAATTTAAACAGACGCCACCTAAGAATAAGTAGAACTAAGTCTGCTTGTAAGGTAGGTCCTACGTAAAGGCAATCGTTTAAACTAATTCCATTAGAAGTTCTATTTGAAGCGTTGAAAACAACTCTCAATTTAGTCGTCTTACGTTCTAGTTTTACCACCGGATGATGAGGTAAATAACAAAAAGAGGTAGGAGATGAAAAATTTGGTAATACCGGTCTCATATGTCCTATGTCCAAATACTCCCTAACGACGTCAACGTACATCTCCTTAATTTCAGGTCTACGCAGTAAAGATGATTCGGTCCTAAGATATTGTCCCATAACACCAGGTCTTGAAGTCCCCAAAGAAAATTTTTCAGGAAATTCAGGCTTAAATGGGAGAGTCACTACATATCGACCATCAGATTCGCGACGAGTAGTCGCTTTATAATTTTCCTCACAAAATTTGTCAAATGGAGACAGAATTTTTCTTTTAGGAGTTTCCTCAAGTTCCCAGAATCTCAAAAGATTTTTGTTAAGGCAATCTTCCTCTGAAAATTCGACATTCGTACAATATACCTGAACTTGAGGTTGTACAACTGGACCAGTAATAATCCAGCCAAAAATAGTGTTCTGAGCTAGTAAAGAGCCCAAAATATTGCGACGGATTTCTCCCAACAGAATTCTTGGATATAAATCCGCGCCAAGCAAAAGATCAACAGGTCGACTGTCATCAAAATTAATATCGGCCAAACGAAGGTTTGGCAAATTTTCCTTTAAATACGAGTGGACTGTAAATGATGGTAAATTACCCGAAATATTTGGCAAAACAAGTGCCAATGTTTCCAATACAAGGGATGAATCGAGGGTGGAGCCAAATTTCAATAAACAAAGTTTTCTAGACATTGCCGTAACTGCCTGATTAACTCCTGAAATTTGAGCATTCGTCGAATGCGTCAAAATTTTCAGGCGATTTTGCAAACGTTCAGAAATGAACGATGCTTCAGAAGCAGGGTCAATAAGGGCCCGGGCTGGGTACGTAGTACCCTGATGAATAAGATTCACCATAGCCGTCCCTAAAAGTACAGTCCTACTTTGCGCTGTATGAAATACTTGACGATTTGTAGGAGCTGTGGCATGATTGGCATTCGAAGATGATGCGATTGCAGGTACGGAGTTTGAAACTCGAGAAACAGAAACCGAACTAACACCCGAATTCGACCGATTAGTATCCCTAGAAACTTCAGAAGATGGTAATCCACGGTGTAACATAGTATAATGTCTCTTGTTACAAATGGAGCAATTATACGAACTGCTAAAATTTTTAGCTTCATGTGTCCTTGCGAGACAATTGACACAACAGTGAAACTTTTTTACCGTATAAAATCGATCCGCAACAGATAAACTTTTGAATCGAGGGCAAGAACGTAAAAATTGAACTTGATTCTTACAAAGAACACAAGAAGCACTTGAAGTTGAAGCAGCATTGGTATGATGCGCTTTGATTTTAGGTTCAGAAAGCCGTTTAGCAGATTCTGAACCCCTAAGATCACGTAAACAATCTAAAGTTTGGACTCTTTCTGTCAGAAAGAGGTCCAAATCCTTCCAGAGTGACAAAGCTGATTTGTCCTTTATAATCTGTTCCCACAGACTAACAGTTTGCGAAGGTAACCGTTGAATACAAAGAAATACAATAATAGGATCCCAGCTGTGCGTGGAAATATTATAAATTGACATAGCCGTAAGGCAACCGTTTATTCCGCGTTGTAAAGTTTTTAATCCCGACGAGGTTTCCTTATCAAGAAAGGGAAGGCTAAATAGCGATTTTAACTGGTTATTAACCAGCATACGCGGATTATCATATGCGTCCCTCAAGTTGCGCCACGCAACATCAAAACCTTGATTAGTGAGAGGGCATTTCGAAACAATTTCCCGAGCTTCGCCACTAGTTTTCCGAACTAGATGGCATAGCCGCTCAATATTGCTAAGTCGAGAGTTATTGATATAAACCGCTGTAAAAAGATCCCTAAAAGTGGGCCAAGAAATGTAATCGCCCTCAAAAACGTCGGTATCGCATGGCGGAAGCGTTAAATTATGACAAAAGTTGTCAGCTGAATTGAGGTTTACACTCGGAGACTGAAACTGCTCTTTCGGTGTCCCGTTGGATTTAAAATGATGTAATCGTTCCTTAATCCTAGATAAACAATTAACGTACGCGTTAAAAGTGGCTTCATATTTCGATTCAGCCGCGTCATCTGAATTTTCTAAATATGATAAACAAGTACGATATGTCGATTTTACTTGTTCCCAAAGCAAGTCCAATTCTTTTCCACGAATTTCAAGATTAAATACCGAATGTAACTCCTCACGAATATCGTTGAATTTCGCTTCAAATTTAATGAGCGTATCCGAATCGCGAATAAAAATATCAAGTGCAGTTCCCGGCATTTTGGTTCGAATTTATTTTAAAATAAGTTAATTTAAATAACAATATAAAAATTCGTTATGCTCCAGTGGGAGTAAGAGGAACATATATATATATATATATTAAAAAATTTTATTTTCTTAATATGTGGTATTATTTTAACAAATTAGAAGCAAAACCAAAATTTGCAAAAAAAAATTAATAAAAAACACACTGGATATGTCGCGACTAAAACGGACAGTAGGGTGACTAGAAAAAACAAACCAACACAATGCGTGTGCGTATATATTAGTGTGAAGAGAAATGAACACACTCTTGAGCATAAACACAAAAAAAAACCAACGCGTGAACGTATAGAGAAATAAAAACTATTCAGCTTAAGCAGTTTAAACACGAAAAAAAAACGTTCGCGTGAGCGTATATGTATAACACAAAGGAGAAAAACCGATTTAGTTATGTTTAAATGTAAATCTGTTTAAATTATTATTATTTGCACTAAACACTTTTTTTAAAAATCCCGACGGCTTTTTCTCTTTCCTTCGAATAAAACAAACACGATATGATTATTTATATTATTACTTGCACTAAACACTTTTTAAAAATCCCGACGGCTTTTTCTTTTTATTTTCGATTAAAACAAACACGATATAATTAATATCACCGTCCACGTAAAGAATATACACGTAATGTAACGTAACGCGTAAGGTTGTAAAACGAAAAGTACGAAAAAAAATAGTATTTTAATAATGGACTTTTTTATTTTTAAATTAATTTTTATTATACACTTTTTAAATTTTAAATTTTTTGATTTGCTCACACATAAAAAAAACTGAACTATACGCACCTTTAGTTTAAATTTGATGTAAATTGTAGTTGCAGCGAAGGGTTGTTTTTGCAGGTTCTTGCTGGTGTTGACAAGATGAAGGCTGTGGGAATGTTGAAATTAATAATTTTTAAAAATTTTCCAAATTTTTCCTCAGGATCCGGTTCGCAGGACCAAATGTTTGCGTATGTAGCAAAAAATATATAAAAAATAAAAACACAATATAGTATAAGGTTTTTAGAAAGAGAAAATAATATCTCTATTTTATTTGTATGTACAAATGTATTACCTTTTTTAAATATGCACAGCGGATGGTGTTTATGTGTACGAAGGTACCAAAACGATTGATTTTATAAGTTAAAAAAATAAAAGAGAGAAGGTGGCGAGCAATATCTAAGTACCGTTAACGGTTTTACTAGTTAAAATCTATGTAAACACTCCTTTCAACGATGTATAAAAAAAGGAGTTTCATAGATTTTAACCCAGAATTAACCCAAAAATGGCTAATTGACTCAAAGGCGGAAAAGTACAACGAAAATGTTAAATTGTACTTAAACATTATATTTGAAAAATCATACATCGCTAAATCAGAACCAATACATGTCACGTTCGCTCCGGTATCTAGGGGACCGAGTTCTTTAAAATTTAAAAATGACACTTTTCATAGTATCAATTATCGAGTGAATGAGAAACTATTGAAGAAATAATATATTTTGAAGCAAGTTTACGTGATTTATAAAAACGACGAAGTCGTATAGTAAACCTTTTACTTTTTTTTATGTTTATTAAAAGACACGGATGCAGTATCAAAAATTTCAGTTCTTTTAGAGCGATGTTCAGCCCATCGTTTATGGTAAGGACGAATAGGAAGTATAATTTTGTTATCGTTTTCTTTTCGAGAAATAGGATTATTAATACATCGCTTTAAAATTGTTATTGGTTTTACTTTCTGGTTTTTAATCGTTGTCAAATCTGGTTTTGTTGAAATATAATCTGGTATTATTTTAGAATCTACGGACGGTCCACAGCCGTAGCAAAATATGGTTTTATTATTCAAACAATCTTCCCAGTGATGACCGGATTCATCACAGTTCCAACATATAGCTACATAGGGTGCTTTTGGAATAGCATCAACAGCAAAATCAGTGCAATCAGGAACTTCTGGTTTGTCATTTTCAATGAAATCAAGTTCTGCTACATTCCTTCGAGGAACAAATTGGTAAAGAGGCTTGGATTGAACTGAACGACGGAAATGATCTTCCATGAACAATTATTCCCTTTTCTGTGCAAGTTTACGAAGATGCGCTAAAGATACGATCGGGACATATAATAACTCACTTCTAATATCGGGATGAAGGTTTCTGGTTAAAATCTCGATAAGTTCTTGTTCGGGCATTGGTGTACCTCACTGTTCGTGTATAGCCGTGGTTAAATCGAAAAATACCTCAAAGTTTTCCCCAGGCTTTTGTTTCCTATTGCGAATTCCTTCCCGAATATCATAGTCATATTTAAAATCTTGATACTGATAGCGATGGCATCACAGAAGTCTGGCCAAACAACTCTTGGAACTTTCTTATGATAACTTCAAGATCAGTTTCGAGCTTTCCCAGTTAAAAGTATATGTAAATTACTACGTACAAGTTCAAAATCATTACCGAAAATTGTCAGCTGTTAAAGATCTAACTCAGTATAAAAATTCATCCACATTTAGACCATTTATGGACCCATCAAATTTCAAACTCCAATTTTGAATAATGGAGGTAATTTTATCAGCTCTAAGAACTGAAGAATTGTCAAAGCTACGTGGAGAACTATTTTGTGGAACTTGTTGTTGATAATTATTATCTTTCCATAGTTGTGGCCTTTGTGGCTGTTGTAGTGGTGGTAAATGAGATAAGTTATTTGTATTTCTATTTAGATTCGGCTTTGTATTTATATTCAAACTTCCTAAAAATCTAGGTAAATGAGATTCGATCATTTGATTGATTTGGACGTAACCAATATTGGTTGCAGTTTCAGCCCTTTGTGGCGAATTAGCATAAGGAGAATTTGGAAACGCATTTACCTTCGTAGACGCCTGGATAATTGGAGTAGGCATTCTTTGTGATTCTTGTGGTAAACCAACTTGATTATGAGTACTTACATCAACTAAATGAGTTTGATTATTATCATGAAATAAATTTCTACTTGTACTTCTAGTATTATACTGCTTAGATAATGCTCCTCGTCGTCGACCTCGATTTAATTTGGTATTCTGGGCCGACTTTTGTTGCTGTTGCAATTGTCCTAGGGGATTATCTGAATGAACAGATTGTGTTTGTGTACTTGGTATATGGCTCGCTTGAAATTGAGTTTTCTAATTTACTTTACGTAACTGAGATAACTCACAGGGACGTTTGCGCGTCGGACATTCCGAAGATTGTGACAAATAATTTTCAATACAGTTTCTATTAAAAGAATGACCGCATTGCGAAATAATCAGACAATTACCTTTTTCAGTTAAATTTTCATTGCACAAAGTACAATTATTCATGAATTCACCATAAGCTTCCTCAGGTTAATCTGCAGTAGCCATGGTATAAGGGAAATTTTGCTTTAAAAATGTGCTAATAATAGATTTATTAAACTTAAAAACAAAAAAAAAATTCCAATTATGAATATAAAAACAATCAAACCCAACTATTTGGATACGGTTGTTAACACGATATAAGTCTAAAAAATAATAATAATCAGATATATGTGAAAAACGTTTAAATATTAACTTTTGTTAAATATTTAAAAAAAAAAATTTACATAAATTTAAAGAAAAAAAATACTCGCAAAATAAGCAAACACGGTTTTAAAACAATTAGTTATAACAAAATTATTTATGTTAAACCAGTAATGCTTTAAAGAAAAAAATTTTATTTGTCTACACAATATGTTAGGTCGTGTTTTCTTACTAAATGTGGTTTTTGCGTAGGAATGGAGAAATGCTTATATTCGATTGCTAATGGTTCACAAAACCGGGTTATGAAAATTCTTAATTGTAAAGAATAGAAAATTTGTATTAATTAACCAATTCATCTTGAACCTTACTGGATATTAAAATGCATTCAGCAGCTTAAATATTTTCCTAGAAAAAATCCAATTTTGAAACCAAAGTTAAGAAATATATTAACTTTTATATTCTTACAAAAAAAAATTGCAGTTATATATGGACATATTTTAAATTCTAAACGATCATAATGAAAGTCACACCAGATGACAAAACGGTCAAATTACCCGAACCGTTAGACCTCAGGTAATTGAAATATCCAGAAAAGCTCTGACATGTATGCAATATCAATGTTTCGAAATTAAAACAATCCCTAATTAACAGCACATTGCATTCCTTCGCGCCCCCCGTTGGGCGCCATTTTCTATTATGAAACCATCCTTTGGGTTGGGTTATTTTAATCTCAAGTTGCACAACAAGATAAGCCATCGATTAAGGTGTTCGAAAGAATTCTATGGAAGGAGGACTGCGGGTGCCATTGTGCTGCTAGCTTGGGGGGGTTTGGTCCTATTTCATTAAGAATTTACCAGTCACTACAAAAATTATTGTATACTCTCTAATTTTTTTATATTTAAAATGCATAGAATTGACCAGATGACTACAATAACTACTTCATTAAGTAAACCCCATTGCAGTCATAAAAAGATAGTAAAATTAAAATAAAAGTAACAATCGAATCGCATTTTTATTTAGCTCTTAGATGTATATAGAGCTCGGCGCATCTTTACCCTCCCTTACATTTGTCCTACTAGCGCGACATTTTATAGGCAGGACCCCAAATACTTATCTTTAACCTAACACAAGTGACTTACATTTATTTGTAAGAAAACACAAATTTAAAATTTAAGGATTCATATTCTACAATTCATTATTTATTCAACCCATCTATGTGTATATATATGTATTATTCAAAAATTTAAGTTTTTTAAAGTTTTAAATTTTTTTTAGATAAGCCATATAAAAAAAAAAATTATAGCAATAAAATTTATAAAATTTTAAAATACCATTTCCTATTAGAAATGACAGTGCATTACGAGTAACGTTTTGTACTTTTACGCGGTTTCAAACGGATACGATTTCGGTTTACGAATTGGTATAAAAAAAGATTGCTCAAATTATGTAGATACAAGCAAAAACCACTACCACTATCTGGTTTGGGTAGATAGATTTTGTGCTGCTGTTTGTAACTACCAAAACTATCTGACCTATACCCATTTTTTATTATACCGATCGAATCAGAATCACTATCTGATTCAATTTAACGATGTCCGTCTGTGTGTCCATGTAAATTTTGTAATCAAACTGCAGGTCGCAAATATGAATATATTTTGATGGGTATATAAGCTTCTATCGTCCATAGGATGAACGCTGTTGAAATTGGTGGGAATCGGTCGATGTTCAGACCTAGCCCCCATACAAATGACCCCTATGAAATCGACATAAATTGCCATAAGATCCAAATTGTCATATAGATCTTACTCAAATTGGGTTTGTATGCGTTCATTACATCCATTAATGAGTAGTCCAAAAATGATCCCTTCGGCCCCATATAGAGCTGCTTCCCGATCTTCACTTAAATGTATCAAAAAACAAAAATATTGCACTGATTCTTCTCAAATTTTGTTTGTATATATTTTTGCAAAATACAAGAGACTTTACTAAACATGGTCAGGATCGCTCCATTTTTAGGCCTAGTCCCCATATAGATATAGCGTCCGATATGAACTTTTTCATATCTGCAGCCAAAAAAATTAATAAAAATCCCACTCAAATTTGGTTTAATTTTATTTTCTATGTCCAGTTAGTTGGGCCTAAGAGGTAGGGTCACTAAACGCATGGTATAGGGTATCGTACAGTCGGTCTAGACCGAATTTAATTTTCTTACTTGTTCTATTTGCTAAAATAATTTAAAGAATATTTAATGCGCGATCATTCTAACAAATTTTCCCCTCTTTTTGAAAATTTACAAGGCTTTCCCAATGAGTTCTAAAGGAACTTATTAATATAATTTATATATACGGATTTAACACTTTTAGTAACTTAAAAAATTTCTTTATGCAGATTTTAGGGTGCATGGTTAAAAGTATTTACTTTACGTTAGTTCTGGTGTTATTAGGTTGGTGTTTTTTTGGGCGATAATAACACCAGTTCGAATGTAATGATGACGTTGGTCGAGAGTTTGTGGTTTTGTTTGTTGCTTTATTTGTTTTTCTTTCTTTCTTCAGGTTCTGATAATCTTCCCTCTGCACTATTTTGAGATTTGTGGAGAGTGTGAAGCGAAGGGGAGCATTTTTGGCGTAAAATTTGAAAATAATCCACTTTTGCCTGTGACACTATATAAGTCCCTGCATAAATAAACAATTTATACATAGAAATCACTAAAATATTTCTTTGCCTTACCTGATGTTTTATGAATTAATATGTGAAATGATTGCTATATGAGGATATATGGAAAGATGAAGCGATGGATAAACCTCTGGTGTCCACTTGAAATTATTCCCCTTTTCTAAAAAAAAATTGTTGTAAAGGAAACATTTCCTTACCTGATGTTTATTTTACAAATTCACATACATTTTTTTTAAATTTTACGTACGACTATTCGTTTCAACGTGTTCAAGAAAAAGGAAATTAAATAATGAATCTCCTCTTATAGGTTAATTGCAATGAATATCGAAAGACGTTATTACATCGTTCGAAGAGGGATAGTGAAAAGTGAAACAACTGCTAGCAAAAGTTATTGTTTGCTGTTCTGTCAGCGCAGAAAAAAAAAATAAAATTTAATAAATGGAGATTGGTATATATTTTTTATACCCTATACCACTATGTGGTTTGGGTATAATGACTTTGTGCTGCTGTTTGTAACAACCAAAAATATTTGACCCAGACCCATCTTTAATTATACCGATCGAATCAGAATCACTTTTTAAGCTGATTTAACAATGTCCGTCCGTCCGACCGTCCGTCCGTCTGTGTGTCCATGTAAACCTTGTAATCAAACTGCAGGTCGCAAATATGAATATATTTGGATGAGATTTGGTATATAAGCTTTTATCGGCCATGGGATGAAAGCTGTTGAAATTGGTGAGAATCGGTCCATGTTCAGACCTTGCCCCCATACAAATTACCCCTATGAAATCGAAATAAATTGTCATAAGATCCAAATTGTCATATAGATCTTACTCAAATTGGGTTTGTATGCGTTCATTACATCCCTTTGGCCCCATAAAGAGCTGCTTCCCGATCTTCACTTAAATCTATTAAAAAACAAAAATATTGCACTGATTCTTCTCAAATTTTGTTTGTATATATTTTTGCAAAATACAAGAGACTTCGGTCAATTTTTGGACCTAGTCCCCATATAGATATAGCACCCAATATAAACTTTTTCATATCTGCAGCCAAAAAAATTAATAAAAATCCAACTCAAATTTGGTTTTTGCTTATTTTCTATGTCCAGTTAGTTGGGCCTAAGAGATAGGGTTTCTAAACGCATGGTATAGGGTATCGTATAGACGGTCTTGACCGACTATAATTTTCTTACTTGTTTTAATTTTAATATGAACTGTCAGTTGGCTTGTAATGTTGATACCTCAGAATCTTATTAATTAAATATTTATAATTATTCTATGATTATTCTACTTTTACAGGAACGAATAAGTGACATTTTACAACACCATATTTAGCAACGACAAAAACCCTAAATGCATGTAAGACAGGTCAAAAATTTTAACCCGCCAGACAAAAAAATACATCAATATGTACCAAAAGAATATTTTATTTTATTTAGAAAACAAACTGATCTTGTGAAATAAATTGCTAAGTTACAATAGTAAAATTGGTATGTGTCGAAATAGTTCATTACATTGTAACCTTCTTATCAGTTATATAGTTCTTATCGGTGTTGACTCTTACACCCCATTTTTCCATTTATTTTCATCTTTCTTGCTTTTGAAATATTAATCTTTTGTTTCCCGATTAGAAATTTTGCTTATTCTTGCTTGATTTCATACCACTTACAAATATCTTTAAGTGAGTGAGAAGCATAGATTGGAAGAAGTTTGCGTTGTAAAAAAATCCAAATCGGATATTTTTTTATTAAATTTATCAAATGTATTTGCATCTAGAATAATTAGTTTTGATAATTTACTTTACAAAATTGATTTTTATATTTGATAACGATCAGCTTCGCTTCTGATAAACTGATCAAAACAAAATTTAACACTTTTTTTGTTCAAAGGTCTAATATAAAAAAAAAGCATTCTAGTTTATATTCTGAAGTATCAAACTTATTGGTATTCTTTCTAATAATTTAGTAAATGGTGGTTAATATTGTTTTCTTTATAGTTTATATAAATCAAAAGCAAAAAAAATCTGATAACGACCAGCTTTATATCTGGTAATGGTCTGGTTAAAGGAATTTTCGTAAATGTTTGACATAAATAAAAACAAATGTTTTACAATTTTGCATTTATTTTATTATTTTTATTTTATTAATTTTTCTTCTAATGGCCTTTTAAGGTCATAATATATGTAAATAAAAGATTATTTATTTAATTATTTCATCCTACGTTTCGTTGGGATTTTTTCCAACTTCTTCAGGGATATTTTAATTTATTAGATCTGGCAACGACACAGATATATTTATAAAGGGATAATATTTAGTAAAACATCAACAATATGATTATTAGACACTCTTGGAAAACATATAACTTACATATAATCTTTTTTGTCAATTTTTCACATTTAATATTAAAACATTTTTCCTTGCTTTTATACGACATAACGACATAAAACACATAATTTAATAATAATAATTGTAAAAATAATCAACAAGTAAATATCACAGTATAATTTTTTTCCTTCAAGTTTATATCACAGTTGAACAGTTTAAAGGACACAAATTTCAACATTGGAATTATACGAAAGGAAAGTAATTATATAAGGTATATACTGTTTGCAACACTAACTGACTACGAATTCGAAAATTTCATGAAAAGACAAAAAATTAGGTATAAAAACATTATAGCTACTAGCAAAAAAACACACTCGTCAAAAATACAAAATGTAAAACGAAAAAATTTGAAAATTATAACCTGAAGTTTAATCCATCGTGGTTCGTGAACAAGACAACTGTAGAGTTTAGCGAAGAAAGCAAGTGGCTTCTATCACTTGGATCTAAGCTTGCAGTTCCAGTAGACAGTAAAAATTTGTCAACTATAAACTTAATAGCTGACTTACAGCAATGGGTTCAAACATTAACGGTAAAGCAAAGGAGATTGTGAGATCGAAAATAGCAAATAGAATCCTCACCTATAAGAGGATAATAAGAAATACACAAAAGGAAAAATTTATAAATAATATTTTTGAAGAAACAAAACGCTTTTTAAAGAAATACAAACAAGATTTTGTTATTACAAAATCGGACAAAGGAAATAAGACAGTTATCTATACTAATATAATAAAGAGGTAATGTGTGTTTGTTTGTTTGTTTGTTTGTTTGTAGGGGGTAATCTGCGTAACTAGCCATCTGATCTTCCTGAAATTTTCACAGAGTCTTACCGCGGATATGGGAAGTGCTATAGGCTATAATTTTTTTAATATTTTTAGTGGGCGTGGCACCTCCCACACAAAGTAAATTTTTAATATCATATACATATATTGAGTACCATGACAGGGAGAGCTTTGCAAATTTGTGTGAGGTCACCTATTGTTAATATTAGTAGCCGCGCCGGAAATGGGCCGGATCGGAGAAGTGGGCGTGGTACCTCCCATACAAGTAATAATTCAATGTTATATATCTCGAGTACTATGATAGAGAGAGCTTTTAAAATTGTCTGATGGCACCTATTATTAATGTGAGCAGTCGGACAAAAAATGGGCACTATTGGACCAATAGGCGTGGCACCTGCCATACAAATAAAATATAAAATGCCATATATCTGGAGTACTGTTATAGTGAGAGTCTTGGGACTTTGTGTGAACCCATGAGTTATTCATATGATTAGTTAGACAAAAAATGGGCGTGATCGGAGCAGTGGGCGTGGCACCGCCCGTACAAAGTAAATATATGATATCATATAACTGGTGTACTAAAAGAGGGAAGCTTTGGCACTTTGCACGACCCCATCAGATCTTAGTATGAGTAGTCAGTACTTGTTTTAATTTTAATATGAACTGTCAGTTGGCTTGTCTATACTAATATAATAAAGAGGTAATGTGTGTTTGTTTGTTTGTTTGTTTGTTTGTTTGTTTGTTTGTAGGGGGTAATCTCCGTAACTAGCCATCTGATCTTCCTGAAATTTTCACAGAGTCTTACTGCGGATATGGGAAGTGCTATAGGCTATAATTTTTTAATATTTTTAGTGGGCGTGGCACCTCCCACACAAAGTAAATTTTTAATATCATATACATATATTGAGTACCATGACAGGGAGAGCTTTGCAAATTTGTGTGAGGTCACCTATTGTTAATATTAGTAGCCGCGCCGGAAATGGGCCGGATCGGAGAAGTGGGCGTGGTACCTCCCATACAAGTAATAATTCAATGTTATATATCTCGAGTGCTATGATAGAGAGAGCTTTTAAAATTTGTCTGATGGCACCTATTATTAATGTGAGCAGTCGGACAAAAAATGGGCACTATTGGACCAATAGGCGTGGCACCTGCCATACAAATAACATATATAATGCCATATATCTGGAGTACTGTTATAGTGAGAGTCTTGGGACTTTGTGTGAACCCATAAGTTATTCATATGATTAGTTAGACAAAAAATGGGCATGATCGGAGCAGTGGGCGTGGCACCGCCCGTACAAAGTAAATATATGATATCATATAACTGGTGTACTAAAAGAGGGAAGCTTTGGCACTTTGCACGACACCATCAGATCTTAGTATGAGTAGTCAGTACTTGTTTTAATTTTAATATGAACTGTCAGTTGGCTTGTAATGTTGATACCTAAGAATCTTGTTAATTAAATATTTATAATTATTCTATGATTATTCTACTTTTATAGGTACGAATAAGTGACATTTTACAACACCATATTTAGCAACGACAAAAACCCTAAATGCATGTAAGACAGGTCAAAAAATTTTAACCCGCCAGACAAAAAAATACATCAATATGTACCAAAAGAATGTTTTATTTTATTTAGAAAACAAACTGATCTTGTGAAATAAATTGCTAAGTTACAATAGTAAAATTGGTATGTGTCGAAATAGTTCATTACATTGTAACCTTCTTATCAGATATATAGTTCTTATCGGTGTTGACTCTTACACCCCATTTCTCCATTTATTTTCATCTTTCTTGTTTTTGAAATATTAATCTTTTGTTTCCCGATTAGAAATTTTGCTTATTCTTGCTTGATTTCTTACCACTTACAAATATCTTTAAGTGAGTGAGAAGCATAGATTGGAAGAAGTTTGCGTTGTAAAAAAATCCAAATCGGATATTTTTTTATTAAATTTATCAAATGTATTTGCATCTAGAATAATTAGTTTTGATAATTTACTTTACAAAATTGATTTTTATATTTGATAACGATCAGCTTCGCTTCTGATAAACTGATCAAAACAAAATTTAACACTTTTTTTGTTCAAAGGTCTAATATAAAAAAAAAAGCATTCTAGTTTATATTCTGAAGTATCAAACTTATTGGTATTCTTTCTAATAATTTAGCAAATGGTGGTTAATATTGTTTTCTTTATAGTTTATATAAATCAAAAGCAAAAAAAATCTGATAACGACCAGCTTTATATCTGGTAATGGTCTGGTTAAAGGAATTTTCGTAAATGTTTGACATAAATAAAAACAAATGTTTTACAATTTTGCATTTATTTTATTATTTTTATTTTATTAATTTTTCTTCTAATGGCCTTTTAAGGTCATAATATATGTAAATAAAAGATTATTTATTTAATTATTTCATCCTACGTTTCGTTGGAATTTTTTCCAACTTCTTCAGGGATATTTTAATTTATTAGATCTGGCAACGACACAGATATATTTATAAAGGGATAATATTTAGTAAAACATCAACAATATGATTATTAGACACTCTTGGAAAACATATAACTTACATATAATCTTTTTTGTCAATTTTTCACATTTAATATTAAAACATTTTTCCTTGTTTTTATACGACATAACGACATAAAACACATAATTTAATAATAATAATTGTAAAAATAATCAACAAGTAAATATCACAGTATAATTTTTTTCCTTCATGTTTATATCACAGTTGAACAGTTTAAAGGACACAAATTTCAACATTGGAATTATACGAAAGGAAAGTAATTATATAAGGTATATACTGCTTGCAACACTAACTGACTACGAATTCGAAAATTTCATGAAAAGACAAAAAATTAGGTATAAAAACATTATAGCTACTAGCAAAAAAACACACTCGTCAAAAATACAAAATGTAAAACGAAAAAATTTTAAAATTATAACCTGAAGTTTAATCCATCGTGATTCGTGAACAAGACAACTGTAGAGTTTAGCGAACAAAGCAAGTGGCTTCTATGACTTGGATCTAAGCTTGCAGTTCCAGTAGACAGTAAAAATTTGTCAACTATAAACTTAATAGCTGACTTAGAGCAATGGGTTCAAACATTAACGGTAAAGCAAAGGAGATTGTGAGATCGAAAATAGCAAATAGAATCCTCACCTATAAGAGGATAATAAGAAATACACAAAAGGAAAAATTTATAAATAATATTTTTGAAGAAGCAAAACGCTTTTTAAAGAAATACAAACAAGATTTTGTTATTACAAAATCGGACAAAGGAAATAAGACAGTTATCTATACTAATATAATAAACAGGTAATGTGTGTTTGTTTGTTTGTTTGTTTGTTTGTAGGGGGTAATCTCCGTAACTAGCCATCTGATCTTCCTGAAATTTTCACAGAGTCTTACTGCGGATATGGGAAGTGCTATAGGCTATAATTTTTTTAATATTTTTAGTGGGCGTGGCACCTCCCACACAAAGTAAATTTTTAATATCATATACATATATTGAGTACCATGACAGGGAGAGCTTTGCAAATTTGTGTGAGGTCACCTATTGTTAATATTAGTAGCCGCGCCGGAAATGGGCCGGATCGGAGAAGTGGGCGTGGTACCTCCCATACAAGTAATAATTCAATGTTATATATCTCGAGTACTATGATAGAGAGAGCTTTTAAAATTTGTCTGATGGCACCTATTATTAATGTGAGCAGTCGGACAAAAAATGGGCACTATTGGACCAATGGGCGTGGCACCTGCCATACAAATAAAATATAAAATGCCATATATCTGGAGTACTGTTATAGTGAGAGTCTTGGGACTTTGTGTGAACCCATAAGTTATTCATATGATTAGTTAGACAAAAAATGGGCGTGATCGGAGCAGTGGGCGTGGCACCGCCCGTACAAAGTAAATATATGATATCATATAACTGGTGTACTAAAAGAGGGAAGCTTTGGCACTTTGCACGACACCATCAGATCTTAGTATGAGTAGTCAGACAAAAAATTGGCGGGTTCACACCATGCAAAGTAACTATTAAATGTCAAATATTTGGAGTACTGTAAAAGAGAGAGCTTTGTGGCTTTGCGTGACCCCATAGGTTCTTTGTGTGATTAGTCGAACAAAAAAATGGGCGTGATAGAAGCAGTGGGCGTAGCACCGCCCATGCAAAGTAGATATCTAATATCATATAACTGGGAAAGGCTCGACATTTTGCACGATTCCCTCAGATATTAATATGAGTAGTCCAATAAAAATCGGGCGGGATGGGATAAGTGGGCGTGGCAACTCCTATATCAAAAATATGATGTACTACGAAAGCAACAGTCTTTTGACAAGTACATTAGTTATCAATGTGATTTGTCGTGGAAAATATATTGTCAAAATCAAAAATCGCGAAAACAAACAAAAAAAATTTTATATCAGTAAGTATCAAAAAAAAAGAATTAAAGAGGTAATGTGTTTGTTTATTTGTAGGAGGTAATCTCCGTAACGACTTATCTGATCTTCCTGAAATTTTCACTGATTCTTACTGCGGATATCGGAAGTGCTACAGGCTGTATTTTTTTTAAATATTTTTAGTGGGCGTGGCACCTCCCATTCAAAGTAAATTTTTAATATCATATATATAAAGTACTATGATAGAGAGAGCTTTGAAAATTTATCTTAGGTCATCTATTGTTAACGTGAGTAGTCAGACAAAAAAATGGGCGGGATTGGACAAATGCGCATGGTACCCCTATACAAACTTAATATTAAATGTGATATATCTGAATTACTGTGTTAGTGAGAGCCTTGGGACTTGCGTGAGCCTTTTCGTAACAATTCGGAAGGGGGCGGGAGGGGGAGGGTGTAGCGAAGCGCTCCGGGTTACATCTAGTTATGTATAAAAAAGGTTATGAAGAAAGTATGAAAAAATTATTGGACGATAAATCTACATATAAAACGATTCGAGAAGACCCAACACGAAATCTACAGCGAAACAACAACAAATTAGTAATGGATTTATATAAAGAACAATACATTTCAAAATATGAGAAAATAAAATTAACATTTAATGCAGCTACAGCTCCTAGATTATATGGGCTACCGAAGATTCATAAACCGAATATGCCATTACGACCTATATCATCGTCTGTAGAAGTCCCATGCTATATAGGAGGGATTTTGAAAAACATTATATTTGAAAAATATAATATCAGGAACTCTCTACAACTAAAAGATAGATTAGATGAAGTAAGTCTGGACGAGGACGAAATACTAATATCTTTAGACGTGGTATCGTTACTTACCAACATACCTATACATTAAGCGATAAAAAACATTATGACACAGTGGAATACCCTAAGTAAATATACGAAGATTCACAGAATGCAATTATTAAAAATACTACAATTTTGTTTGAACGATAATAACTATTTTATGTATAGCAAAACATTTCACCATCAAACTTGCGGCATGCAGATGAGCAACCCATTGTCACCAACCATAGCAGACATCGTTCTTGACACATTGCTAGAACAGGCCACAGAGGATTTGTGGAAAGACACTTTCAAATAAAACGCACAGTAAAATACGTAGATGATTTATGTGCAATTATTAAAAAGAAAGATGAAAAACAAATTCTAAATACATTCAATAACTACCACAAGAAACAACTCGATTCCCTATCTTGATATGAGAATATATAGAGAAGATAAAAAAATAACAACAGACTGGTACACAAAGTCAATTGCTTCTGGACGCCTAATAAATTATAATTCTACTCAACCACTTACACAAAAAATAAACACAGCAACCAACCAAATCACAAAAGTAAGAAAAATAAGTGGTCGTAAATTTATTGACAGCAACTTATTAAAAATAAGAGATATTTCTACCAAAAACAACTATCCCAAAAATTTTATAAATAATTTAAAAGACAAATCCGATACCGAGAAAAAAAGGGAAGAAACAAATAATACATCTGGTAACCCCAAATTTTATAGTGTCCCATTTGTACCCAAACTCACAGAAAACAATAAACAGAGAAATCATTGCAGATAAACAAGTAAAATTGGAATACAAACCCTACAAAACATTAAACACTATATTCACAAAAACAAAAACCAAAATAGAAACAAGGGAACAAAGCAATGTTGTTTATGAAATAACGTGTATGGGGACGACGAATGAAAAGTTTGGTAAAGTGTATATAGGCACAACAAAAAGAAATTTAAACACAAGATTAAATGAACATGAAAACGATATAAAAATTGGTAAAACAACAACTGCGTTAGCTCAGCATTGTTTTGATAGCGGACACACAGCAGACCTTACGAATGTCAAAATATTAGACAAGGAAAAATAGGAAAACAAAAGATATACTCTTGAGTCTCTTAGAATCCAACAGAACTCAAACAATGTAGTCAATATAAAAGAAGAAAAGGATGGGACGAATGCAAATTACATCTTAGCATTAGATTAGTTTAGAGATGTAATGGGAGATTTTTCATAGTTTTAGATTTAGGTGTAAATAGAAAAGTTTCGATACTGCACGTTCGCAAAGGCTAGGACTCGCCGGTTGGGGTTGGGTTCTTTGTCTCAAAATCATCAATAAATCTATACCAAAAACAAAAAAAAATATTGAACGTGCTAATCCACATTATATTTAGTGATGTCTTAATTAAATGTAACGGACGGACAAATTAACACTACTAATAAAGGTTTCAACCGTTTTGTCATAAGAAAATTTAGATGACTTTTTCCCTTGCCCTCACCAACCATTGTTCCCCTCTTTTCCTAATCATATTTAAGGGAACCCCAAAACGTATTCCTTGTTTGGCTCTCTTATTTCAAAAGACTATTTACGTCATGTTCAATAAGTAATTTATTAATTCATTATAAAAAGGTATAATCTTTACTTAGCTCAAGAGCATAAATAAATAAAAAAAAAATTGTTATAACACTAATCTTATATAACACTTGTCAAAAAAAATTCTAAAGAGATATTAATGTAATCTAACCTTGGCAAATAATTATGCGAAGAAAAAACAAGACAAAACTTACTCGTACATATCCCACGTTGCATAGGCCTGTGCAGTCGTTGTTATTGTAGAGCGAATACGATGGTGGTTAAACTTACAAAGGTATTATCAGAATTGGATTATTAAAATAAGTAAATATAAGGAGTGGATAATCATGAAAATATTAAGAGAAATATAGAGTAAATTAATGTATTTAGTACATTAAAACGAAATACATGCTATTCCCGTCCTTATATGAATAAATTAATCAAACATGTGTTAAGCGGTACAAGTAGTAAAACGTTGTAATTATAGTTTTAAGAACAAAGATGATTAAGTTTAAAGATGTTGATGGAATAGAAAAAAATTTAATAGTAGGGATGTTAACAATATATGCATATAAGCATATGTTTTTTTCTTTATATGGAATTAAAAATGGTAATACAGGAAAACCAAGATTGAATAAAGTTAGGAAGAGTTAAATTTATGCTTTGAATTTAGAGCTTGATGCCAATAAATTTGTGTGGTATTTGACGGTAATACGGAGTCACCAAAAGTTATTGTTTGAGGGAGAATTTCCTTTTGTTTAAGCTGGAAGTCCTCGTTGTTTCCAAATTAGCTGGTTACTTGAAGTTTTGTTTTACTACCAAGGGCTCACACGCTGTGGGTCAAATAATGATGTTTGCTAGTAGAAGTTAATGCAGCTGACCGCAACAAACGTGGTTTTCAAACACGACTGTACCGCTGAAGCCTGTAAATTTTATATTTGTAGCGGTATGTGGATTCACATGGTTTTCGGGGAACGAAGTAAGCCCCATTCACAATTAAATCTTTCCAACAAAGCTTTTGTCGTAACCTTTTACCCAGCGCAATCCTTGAAAGCTTTTCTTCCTTCATAATATCAAGTTAAGCTAACTATTTATTTTATACAAGCAGATTCCAGCCCTCGAAATTCGAGTGCAAATTCTAGGAAATTTTATTTTTTCATTAAATAAAGACCTTAAAGGTATGCTAATCAATTATAGCCAATTCACAAATCAACACAAACAAACAAACTCATTTTTATTACAAACACATTAACAAATTTAATGAACACACACACAGAATTGTATAATTTTATGTATGTGTTAGTAGCAATTTTAAATGCAATTTATTCAAAATAAAGGAAAAAATTTTAAAATCTGTAAATCTGCAAAACGACTAAAAAATAATACCTTTCAAATAATATACGTTTGGTCAAAATCGGGATAAAATGGTAGAACAAAACATCGATCACAAGTAACTGCCTAGCCTATTAATATTATAGATTGTGTAAGTAAGTATTTGACTTTAATAATTTTAATTTATCGTTTTACGATGGTGATATTCAACGTTAAGCTTCACTCTTGTAATGATTTTTTATACCCTATACCACTATGTGGTTTGGGTATAATGACTTTGTGCTGCTGTTTGTAACAACCAAAAATATTCTTCCTAGACCCATCTCTAATTATACCGATCGACTCAGAATCACTTTTTGAGTCGAAATAGCAATGTCCATCCGTCCGTCTGTGTGTCCATGTAAACCTTGTAATCACTACAGGTCGCAAATATGAATATATTTTGATGAAATTTGGTATATAAGCTTGCGTCTGCCATCGGATGAACGCTATTAAAATTGGTGAGAATCGGTCCATGTTCAGACCTAGTCCCCATACAAATGACCCCTATGAAATCGACATAAATTTCCATAAGTTCCAAATTATCATTTATATCTCACTCAAATTGGGTTTGTATGTGTTTATTACATCCATTAATCAGTAGTTCAAAAATAATCCCTATAGGAAAATTCTTAGTTATAGGCCCCATATAGAGCTTCTTCCCATCTTCACTTAAATCTATCAAAAAACAGTGTGCAGAGGGTATATATAAGTTTGTCATTCCGTTTGCAATAATTGGAAAAAAAATTTTGGACCCCATAAAATATATATATTTGTGATCCTTATAACAACCGGATTTGATATAGCAATGTCCGTCTGTCCGTCTGTGGAAATCACGATGACGGCATCAATCGGGCAGCTAGGGTACTCGTTGACATAAAAAATGATTCACTAACATCCTGAAAAGTTTGCTGTTTAAAATTTTCCAAATCGGTCAATTAGGGCCCGAGATTTGAATGAAGAACTAAAAAAAAGTCTTGAAAAAATATAATTTTCTATGTTGTTCTTGTCACGATCACGCCTTCTATAGTGCAGCTACAGTGATCATTTTTAGTGAGAATGATTCACCAAATTCATGGGAAGATTCCTATTTCAAAAATCATTAAAATCGGTGGAACAGGTATTTCTATATTGTTCTTGTTGTTATTCTAAATGTTGTGTTGTTGTCATAGCTGAACTTGTTGTTTTTATGGTCGTTGTGGTAATAATTTAATAAAAACTAACCCTTTGTACATTTTTTTATTAACTCTGGTAGAAAAATTTAAAAGTTTCCATTGTTTTGGCATCACTGAAAATTTGTTAGATAATTTCTGTCATTACCACGAGCCTGCCTGCAAAATTTCAGATCGAATGGGTCACGGGAAAGGGGTTAAAATCGATCCAAAATTTTTTCGACAAGCAGAAACTACGAGTTAGTATAAAGGGAGTAAAAATTCATCTAAAGCAAATAATGCTGAAATACCTAGTTGTTAATAAAAAAAACAAACAATGTAAATTTAGCAAAAAAAAAAATTTTATGTATAAATTTATTTAAAGAGAAAAACTCAAAAATAACGTTTGATGTTGTATTTTTTTGTGTGTAATATATACATATCCATACATAAACATATTAAATAATACAAATAATATACATATATTCTATATATGTATGTATATCCATAACAACTGCATGTTAGAAATAAATCGGTTTTATTTACATAATTTTCTGCAATATTTTGTTGTGGGGAAAATACATTTCTTTTGCATTAATAGAGTGTCACTTCATTTTGCTCAGCGTGACTATGTCACAGTAGATGGCGCCACAATTTTTGTTATAATTAGCTTTGCAATAGTTATTTCTATTTTAAGATGAATGTCAATATTTTCAACTAGATATCATACAGAACAATGTTAAGAATATACAAGGGATGGTTTTTTATTTCATATGTTTTTTCATTATTCTTTTATAAATATGAACATAAGTTTGGCATGTTAACATTTTGTTGTCTTTATAAAATAGAGTTACCGAGTTCATCAAAGAGTTTTTACATTACATCTAATTTTTAAAAATTGTTTATAATTACTAAAGCATTATTATTCACATAAATACAAAATTTCACTTTTTAAATTTTCCATTTAAATTTGAGAAAATATCAATTCTAAAAACTTGAATTAAAATTTCCAATTATAAATTAGAAAATATTAATTGAATTTCAGAAAATCATATCAAAACGTCGGAAATAATAATTTTAAATTTAGAAGACATCAATTGCATCTTTAATATATAAATTTTATTCGTTAAACACAAATTTAAATTCCAAAAAAAAAACACCAAATATGTTTACATTTAAAAAATGTTTACATTTAAAAAAATATTGCCATTGAAGAGAAATTAATAACTTTTCAGTACCACGATTCAGTAACTTCTTTTAACGATAGTCGAATCGTTAAAAAAGGAAATTGCAAAACTATCAGTAAAAATTTTAAATGATATTCGCTATTGTTAAAGTCAGCTGTTGTTGTTATCTAAACGACAACCGTTTTTGTGTTGTTTATTCAATCGATAAAAACTTATATTTTTAGGTTGAAGTGTCGTCATACATAAATAAAAATCATAAAATAGTGAAAATATTTTGCTTTTATTAAAAAACTTTTTTATATAAATAAAAAAATTGAATAGCATATTCAATTCATTATTTCATTTTCAAATAAATAAACAGAAATATTAGTAAACAAAATAAAGATATTAAACATAAACTTAAAATCATCCTGTCAAACACGAAGTAATTTGTTTTCTTCTATTCTTCTTTGTGTTTTTCGCTTATTTTGACAGAGATGCCACTCGTTTACAATTTAAGTAAATAGAAAAATAGATTTGTCGACTGTCGCACAGTGGCGCCCGTAGAGCAAACGAGGTTGCAAAAATCAAAATTTTCATATGCGCCGACGAAGTTTTGAATAAACCCATGTTATAGGAAACTTTTCAGCGATTTCGAATGTGCTACTCTTAGTAATATCACATTTTTAGTTTAGAAGATATAACCGTTCAAAGTTTACCGACTTTCGGTTTTCAAAAAACACACAATTTTTAGTCAATTTGTTGCGATTTCAGGTGTAATATCACGAAAAATAGGTAACGAATCGCCTTATATTTTGTTTGTGTTGATTGATTTATTAAATTTATAATGATGAAAAAAATTAACTGTTGGCTCTGTGTTTCTCCTGGTAAATCACTATTTAAAAACTATCCGTTTTTTCACTATTTTTCAACTTTGACGGAAAATTAAAAAAGCTGTATTTTTCTATATTTGCAATATTTGCAAAACATGTTCTTTGATTATTTCTTTACATAATTCAAAAGGTTTTATCCGCCCGTACGTGCCCGTTTGGCTTCTAGAGGTAAAAAAGTTTAAAAAGACATGGTTGCAGAAATTGTATGGCGTGCATCCCTTACATGTTTTGACTGACAGTAGTTTGATCTAATAGTTTGAAAATTGTATTTTAAGTCGGTTGTCTACCTGTGAGCCTCTGCCAAAGTCTACTCCCAATATTCTGTTACAGACACAGGATGCACAAAAAACTACTCATTGAAATTCGCAGGTACGCACCTCACTTAAAAATTACTTTGGAGTACAAATGGTCAAGAACAATATTGACTTTGGTCCCTCCAGGTAGGCACAAATCTTATTTAGACACGAGCATAATATCAAAATTGCATAATTCAGCCTAAATCCATATGTATGCAGGGAACAGGTAAATTTTTAGGCATGGTAGCATAAGCCTATATATTGCAAAATAAGCATAATGCCTGGATTTCTCTACGACTGAAACTTGGCGCAACAAGTACTGAAACCATGGCGTTAAACAATTTAAATTATTTGAACTGTTTAGAAGGTCAACCACACCAAAGTTTTTCACGGAAGCTGCTTTAGAAGAACTCGATAGTTTATACGGAAATATTGAGAGAAGCGAAATTATAAAAAATAATTTTTATCTGATATATGCAAATATTAAGGCAAAATGGGTGAAATCTAATCGAACCATTAAGAACTTCAACTCCAAATACGAGGACTGCCTTAATGAAGACACCATCCTGGATATATTGGCAGTAGATAAACCCACCACATCAACCAGAGGAGCAAAAGGAAGGCCAAAAAAAAGTATTGAGGAGTGTTCAATTTTCACAAGAAAGAGGAAACTTGCCGATGCCACCAATGACTTGACCACGAAGCATTTATCGGACGCGCTGTCTATTAAATATACAAAGGATAGTGAAAGAGTTAGGTCGCAGATTACAAAATCTGTTACTGATGCAACCCCACTGCGACTAAAAAGGATTAAGGAAAGCATTCCCACGCCCATAAATGCACACATTAAAAAGTATGGTTCCGAAGTAGCCTTGGCCTTGTTTATGGACTTACAACTTTCCAAAGAAAAATATGAGATACTACGGGCATCCTTGATGCGACACGGGGCTGACGTTTTACCAGGATACAAGCATATTACGCAAGCCAAAATAAATTCACGACCACTGCATACGGAGTTCACGGAAGCCTCTGTGAAAGCCAATCTGCAGGATCTCATGGGCATACAGCAAAACGGTTGGTGGAGAGTCTTCCTGAAAATGAGGTGAAAATTCTTCCTGAGAAACTGACATTGATCAGTAAATGGGGCTGCGATGGATCATCCGGACAAAGCGTTTATAAGCAAAAGATATCTTCCGATGACGCTACAATATCGGACGGAAATATGTTTATGGCATCTGTTGTTCCTTTGCGGCTAAAATCTGATGTTTCCCTACACTGGAAAAATCCACGTCCGTCATCAGTGCATTATTGCCGACCAATAATGTTTCAGGTTGCAAGGGAATCGGCAGAACTCATAAGGACTACGGTGAAGGACTTTGAAGAACAAATAAGCAAGATTAAGCCTACAAAGCTGCAAATTGGAGAAGGAAAATATATTGAATGCAATTGCGAGTTCCACCTGACCATGGTTGATGGAAAAGTCGTAAACGAACTGACAGGAACAACCTCAACATTGTCATGCCCGATTTGCAAAAAGAATCAGAAGAACTTTGGTAATTTAAACGATTCTACAAACGAGGAGAATTACGAATATGGAATGTCACCATTGCACGCAAGGATAAGGTGTATGGAGTTCTTGCTAAAACTGGCGTATACCCTACCACAAGAGGAGGAAAACTTCGATGAAAATACATCAATAAAGGATAAGGAAAAGATCAGAAAGAAGCAAACACAGGATGCTTTTTTTATACAAGTTGGACTAAAAGTAGACTATCCCAAGCACGGATACGGTAACTCAAACGATGGAAACACTTCTAGGAGATGAGGCAGTAACTAGAATCACTGGAATTGACAATCAAATCATGAAAAGATTGGGAACGATCTTGAATGTTCTAAACTGCAAAGAAAATGTCAATTCTACAAAATATGGAGAATATGCATCGAAAACTGCATCTCTTTTAGCAGAAATGTATCCACAGAAGAAGTTGACCCCGACCGTCCATAAAATATTGGCGCGTGGCAAAGATATAATTGAGTACCAGTCTTTGCCAATTGGAGAGCTTTCTGAAGAAGCACAGAAGTCTATTAACAAATTTTATAAAAAATATAGATTGCAGAACACATTCAAAGCATCAAGGGTAAGGCAAAATGAGGACCTCTTCAACATGTTGGCAGCATCTTCCGATCCACTTATTTCATCCCTGCGGCATGCGGATAGAGTTAGAAAATAATTATAGTTTAGAAATGATTAGTCTTTTAGATATATATTCTCTTACGAATTGTGATGAATATTTTACAGAAAATTAAAAAAATAAATTTAAAAAAGAAGTAATTTTGTTTTTTAATTTGTTGGGTAATAATTTAAAACATAAAAACCCAAAAAAAAAAAAATAAAAACAATCTAAAAATGTAAAAATTATTTTTTTTAGTTACCATAAAATTGATTTTTCTACAAATTTTAATTTTGATAACCCATAAGTAGGCCCCTACAAAGCGTAACACCCTTTCGAAACACCCATTTCATAGGCTGAACAGTTATCTATTATATGCTGTTTAAACTGTTCAATTATGTTATTCGGTTCAAAAGATATGATTTTTGCAAAGAAAAAACTCAAATGGCGCCACTGTGCGTCGTTAAGATGTATGTACTTAGTGATTCACTTAATCCTTAGTGCAAACAACAATAGCTGTCGATATATTTTGCGATTGTCGGATCGTTGAAATTTACAGAATCACACTACAGAAAATATTAATTTAAATTCAATGAATATTAGAAAACGTCAAATGATATTTAAGAATTGCGAACATAAAAATTGTTACATAAATAAACGCAATTTGATGAGAATGTTATTTAGCTATATATAAATTTTCCCAATTTTTTTTTTTTTTTGATGAAAATTTGAAGTTTTTCAGAAAATAAAGATAACAAATTATATTATTTAAAATGTTTGGGACATTTGGTTTTTTGCGTTTGGCATCCCTAATTTGAATATTTATTTTTATAAATTTATTCTCTATGTTTTCCAAATATGGCAATATTTTAATAAACAAGTTGAGAGAGTTTATTTTTTGGTTATTATTTTGTTACTCCATCCGACGTATGCGTATGGCCGCAATGAGGAAATATTTGGCCAGTTAAAAGAAACTATACAGCCACATCCAATTAGCACGATTTAATGCATATAGCCACCCTACACAACCATTACCTTTGCAATGGACGTTAGAGCGAGCTATTTAATTAGCAAACACTAAATTAAACGAGAAGTTATGTCATATAACCGAAAACGCATGCATATAGGTATATTACCTAAATGCATGCCGATCAGCAACCACGATGACCAAAAAGCAAACACCGAAATAAGTCCGAAATAATAGAAAAGACGAGAACCAACCCAAAGAATTTGCCTAAATAATTTGGTATTAAGTTTAACAAATTGTTTACTTTTTCATTTACATTTATTATTAAGACTCAAACCGAGGTGGAGGGTATCAAAGATTCGGCACAGCCGAATTTAACACTGTTACTTGTTTTTTATAGGGATTTAAAGATGGTAATACAGGAAAACCAAGATTGAATAAAGTTAGGAAGAGTTAAATTTAAGCTTTAAATTTAGAGCTTGACGCCAATAAATTTGTGTGGTATTTGACGGTAATACGGAGTCACCAAAAGTTATTGTTTGAGGGAGAATTCCCTTTTGTTTAAGCTGGAAGTACTCGCTGTTTCCAAATTAGCTGGTTACTTGAAGTTTTGTTTTACTACCAAGGGTTCACACGCTGTATGTCAAATAATGATGTTTGCTAGTAGAAGTTAACGCAGCTGACCGCAACAAACGTGGTTTTCAAACACGACTGTACCGCTGAAGCCAGTAAATTTTACAGTTGTAGCGGTATGTGGATTCACATGGCTGTCGAGGAACGCAATAAGCCCCATTCACAATTATATCTTTCCAGCAAAGCAATTGTCGTAACCTTGTTACCCAGCACAATCCTTGAAAGCTTTTCTTCCTTCCTTATTTCGAGTTAAGCTAACTATTTATTTTATATTGTATAAGTAAGTATTTAACTTTAATAATTTTAAATTATCGTTTTACGATGGTGATATTCAACGTTACGCTTCACTCTAGTAATGATATTTTTAATTTGCTTTCATGACACCAATTAGCTTAGGTTTAGAGTGAACGAGCTAACGGGATTGTTTGTGGTGTATATTATATTCATTCAGCTAAGCAAGAAGAATATTCGAGAAAGGGAGAAAAAAACCTGTTCATTCATCGAGAGTTTCTTGAAAACAGTGTTGAGCATCAAGGGTAACTTATTGTATATGGCCTCCATCTTTTTAGTGTTGACACGGAAGGGAAAACTTATGGATATTGAGTTGGTATTTTATTTTAAGATAAAACATAGTTGAACCGTCACAACACAAATAATTGTACCTGTAATTTAGAGAGGAAAATTAGCTGGAAACGGACAAATAATTCGTGAAGGTCTTAAATCCTTTGGATGGTAATTTCCAATTGTATTGCCTTGCAGGTCTGAAACTTTGTAATAACAATTACCAATTCTGTCCGTGATTCTGCCTTTCAAATACTTCAAGGCTAGTTTGGAATTGAAGTTGTCCGATTTTTTACTTAAAACGAAGTTTCGACGGTATACTTCATCTCCTATACTATATTCAATGGGACGGGATCTCAAGTTATAAGACTTCTGACAATTTTTATAAGCGGTTTCTAAATTATCTTTTACTTTTAAACGAATTAATTGTAACCTATCAGAAAAGTCGATATTTTCTCCAATTTCTAAGTTATTCAAGCTTCTTAATAGACTATATGATTTCGCATTAGTAATCATTTGATTGCCAAACTGGACGTAAAAGGGAGAATAACCAATAGAGGTTTGAATCATACTACGCAGTGCTACCGAAATGTGGCTAAGATTTACGTCCCACTCCCGATGATCCTGCTTTATGTATGATCTTAATGCTGCAATAATAGATCTGTTTACTCTTTCAGAAGAATTAGATTGGGGACTATATAAAGTTTTCAAAGACAACTGATTTGAATTGGGGGCCATTTTCGCTCACGACAAACTCTGGTATGCCAAGGAGATGGAAAGCTACGTTTCCAAAAATTCTAAAATTGCCAAAGTTGTGAATTTTTTCACGGCTGTTATAATCGGGAACTTTGTTAGATGGGCGAGCACTACAAAGATACCTAGGTTGCCACTCTTTGATCTAGGATAGGGTCGCAAAAAGTCCATATAAACCCTTTGAAATGGACGCTCTGACCGAATCTTATCACCCATTAAAGGTCTTAAAACTGTATTTGGGGCCTTTGATGACTTACATATATCACAATCTGAAACAAAATTTCTGACCTGTAGCGACATTTTGGACCAAAATAAATTACGCCTGAGCCTCTGCAGAGTTTTCCCTATACCACCATGCGCGGAGTTTGGCGGGCAGTGTGCTCTGTGAATGGTAATTTCGGTTAACTCTTGCGGAACCCAGAGACGCCAAGAAGAGGACTCACTAATCGGATCTCCATCATAGAACTGCAAACGCTTGTATACAAATTTATTTATTATCTTTAAGTCGGGGAATAACGACTCATTTTCCCGGATTTTATAACGAATTTTTTGGTATTCCACACAATTAAAAAATTCAGGCTCTATGTCAATTTCAGGTTCTACTTCACAAGAGGAGATGGCATCTAAAGAAAGCCTTGACAAAGCATGGGGCACGGTGTTTGGATGTTCTATGGAGAAACCAAACCCTTGCAGTTTTAAAGACCAGCGCCCGAGTCGTCCATTCAAGTCCGCTTGTCTCATAAGCCATTGCAAGCTAGCATGGTCAGTCTGTCTCCTTCAACGTATTCACAAAACTTCTCCACTCATTTTAAGGCTGCAAGGCACTCAAGTTCAGTTATTGAATAATTTTTCTGAGCTTGGTTGAGCTTATATGAAAAAAACTTATTGGCCTTTCTATGACTGCGTTATCTAATTGTGCCAACACGCCACCTATTCCCTGTCTTGATGCATCACATTGTATGATAAGTGGTTTTCTAAAGTTTGGCGTTATCAACACTGGGGCAGTTGTAAGGCACTCTTTAACTGTTTCAAAGGCCAAATGGGCTTCTTCTGTTCAAGTGAAACATTTAGGCCCAGTTTTTGAGATGTCAGTTAAACTTAGTTTAGTTAAACCGAGAATTATTTTTTTCGGACATGTCCAAATTCATAAAGGAATTGGTGAATAAATTCTGGGTTTAACAAAACTAGGTTTAACTGATATCTCAAAATCTGGGTCTTAGTCTTTTTCGTCAAATCGGAGATCGGAGCTGTCAGTGTCGAAAAATTATTTATGAAACGTCTATACCAACTGGCTACGCCAAGGAATCTTCTAACTTCTCGGACGGAATTCGGAGGTTCTAATCTTTTATGGCGGACACTTTAGTCGGGTCGGTTTTTATTACCCCATTTCCAATAACATATCCAAGATATCTGACTTCCCTAAGACAGAATTTGCACTTGGAAATATTCAATGCCGATCCTGCTTTCCGAAGTAGATGTGACACTTCTGCTAACAGATTGAGATGATCCTCGAAACTTTGCAATATTAACAGCAAATCATCCAAATAGACGAAAACCTGACCTGAGACTTCTAGGTACCATTATGTCCATCAGCCGACTCATGGTTTGGGGTGCGTTAGTTAAACAAAACGCCATAACCTTAAATCTGTAAAGAAGTCTATTTGGAATGGTAAAGGCTATCATATCTCGAGAATCGGGGGCCAACTCAATCTGCCAGAAGGCACGTTTTAGATCCAGGGAGCTTATGTATTCTGCTTTCGGTAGCCGGGCCAAAATATTGTTAATCCTAGGTTGAGGATAGGCATCCTTAACCGTCACCGCATTTAACCTCCGTGAATCCAAACACATCCTCGTTTTCCCTTCCTTCCTGACCAGGGTCACGGGACTACTCCACGGACAATTAGGAGGAGCGACTTCTATAATATTCATGTCCAACATATGATCGACCTCCTCATGAAACAACTTCTCAATTGCGGGAGACACCGAAAAATACCTTTGCTTTATGGGTTTCGCGACTTTTTCAATTTCTATGGTATGTTGCAATAAGTTTGTTTTACCTAAACCATTACGTTCAAAAGATAAGAATAAAGCAATGACATTGTTCGGTCTCTCCAACAACAGAGGAGGCAGTTCATGAGTTGGCATATCGGCAGAACCTTCATGCGAAAATGAATTAATATGTAAATGGTCAAAATTTAGAAGACTAAAGGATTTAACAAAGTCTATACCCAAAGATAGATCGTTTTTTAGATCAGGGATAGTATATATTTTAATATTTTTTGTTGTGTCTCGAAAATTAACGTCAACATTGACAAAACCTAAGACGCGATACTTAGTGCCACCTGCTGTTGTAACATATTCGTTAAGCCTTTTGAAATCTAATTTTTCTTTTAAAATTTGGGCTGCGGCTCTTCCAGAAATAAAGGTAATCGAAGTGCCTGTGTCTACTAATCCGATAATATCCACACCAAATTATCTTAATTTAATATACGGTCTGAGGTCATGGTCCACTGAATCAAATGAATTTAGGGATGCTCGTAAATGTTTTCTATTTGCTAAAACTCCATTCCAAAATAGACGTTATCGCTTAGTATTCCTTTTTGGAGCTTTAAAAGAAATATTTCCAGTTTCCGATACATTAAAAGGTTCACAAAAGATTCTTTTCCGAACATTTTTATAGTTTAGAAGTCTCTCATGGTAAGGAATTAACGGTTTTATAATAGGTTTTACATCAGTACTATGAAAAATGCTTTGGGAACTAGTAGTCTGGGTTGACGAGGAAACTGAATTTGTCATTATTTTTTCGAGCGGCTCGACAAACCGTTTCCCAAATTCCTACATGTGGGGCAATTTCGCTTGTAAGCATATTCCTTCCCACAGCCGTAACAAAACAACATTCGCTCTTCTAAACAGTCAGTAAAGCGATGGCCTTGTTTTGTACAATTCCAGCATGTGATATCATTATTTCTACTTAACTCAAAAATTTCTGGGTCGCGTGGATCTTCTTCATCAAATACTGTTTCTTTCTCACTTACTATTTTGGATGGTGTACGAGTAGAACGATCTATGTCATGGATTAATTTTTCTCTTCTGAGAACTAAATTTCTCAAGTGAGCGGTATAAGTTATATGAAGGAAAAACTGTTCTTTTCTAATTTGGGGTCTTAGATTTCTACATAGCATCTCCACTGAGTCGGTTTCAGATATGGGATATTTCAGCCTATCGCATAGTTGTAAAACTGAAGTGTAGTAATTCTCAAAACGTTCACCATTTGCCTGTTTGCGATCACGAATCATTTCTTTATATCATTATCCGATAGGTGATCAGCAAAATAAGCCTTCATAGCTTGACAAATTGGATTCCATGTAATTTGGGCCACCATTTGGCGATAACGCCAGTACCATTGTTTAGTGCGTCCAACCAACAATATGTGAAAATGGTCACAAACCAACTGAAAGTTCCCTCATAAATTGTCTATGATAAGGGCGGAAACTACATAAAGAAACTTTCAAACGGGAAAGTCAGCAGAATTCCCGTCAAAACTAATATTCCACCTGCTGATCATATTGAAAATTTTGCTACTATTCATTAGAGCTGTTGAGGACAATGAAGAAGTAGCTACATTGGGAACGCCACCTGATATTGGGATATTATGTTGATTGTTTAATGCTGGAAATGAATCGCGTGGCCAATCTGGATCTACCCTCTAATTTAAGCTCAATTCATCCAATTTTTGGGAAAATCGTTCTATAGTTTCGTGTAAACTTGAAATTTCATTCCTCATCTGGGAAACATCTTGCTGAGTTAATGTAGAATTTTGGGTGTTACTATTCGAGGGTAGAGACTTGTTCTGAACAGAATTGTGAGAAGAATTTTGTGTAGCCTAACGTTTTTGTAATCTGGATTGTATAACAGAAGTAGGTCTAGGTATAGCACCCTGCGACGCTTGATTACTTGAAGGCAGAGAAAGCGCCGTCAAAGAACTATTATTTATTGGCGATCTAAAAATTTGACAAGGGGGCGTTTTCTCAAGCCAAGAAATTAGACAGTCTTGATGGAATTTGTGATTACATTTAGTAATAATTAAAGATTGGGTGTGATTAAACTCACTTGCACAAATTGAACACATTTGAATTTCCATATTGGTATTGGTTAAAAATAAAATAAAATATAAAGTAGTAGTACATTTTTTATTTTTTTTTGTTATATTGTTTTCACAATTAAATTCTTCATTCATGAAATATTGCAGAATCCAAACAAGAAATATATTTTTTAATTATTGACAAAACGATTAAATTTGAAAATCTAAATGTTAAAATGATATTCCCTACTTTATTCTGATACCAGATTCGTTGGATAACTAATTGGCTTTATAACAAAAAGTTGTACTCCAAAACGAACAAAAAAAAATATCAATCAAATTGTAAGAACTAACAAATTAACAAGTTGCTATTTTAACTATATAAAAACCTTTTGAATTCAGAGATTGATTTAAATCAAGGTAGCTTTCAATACGGACAAGCCAAATTTGCTTATCACTCGCAATTGATCTAGTAGTTCCTATAGATTCTACTACAATGATTATCTACTCCTTGGAGAGAAAGAAAAAAAAATTGTAGAGCCAAATATAGAATGTTTTCAAGGCATTAATGAATTAAAATTTAAAGTCCACCGAGTTTATAAAATAAGCTGGCCACTATAGGCTATATCTTGTGCCCCACGTTGGCCGCAATTCTGTAATGGTAGATTTTTCATAGTTTTGAATTTAGGTGTAAATAGAAAAGTTTTGAGACGGCACGTTCGCAAAGGCCAGGACTCGCTGGATGGGGTTGGGTTCTTTGTCTCAAAATCATCAATAGATCTATACCAAAAACAAAGAACGTGCTAATCCACATTATATTTAGTGATGTCTTAATAAAATGTAACGGACGGACAAATTAACACTACTACTAATAAAAGTTTCAACCGTTTTGTCATAAGAAAATTTAGATTACTTATTCCCTTGCCCTCACCAACCATTGTTCCCCTCTTTTCCTAATCATATTTAAGGTAACCCCAAAACGTATTCCTTGTTTGGCTCTCTTATTTCAAAGGACTATTTACGCTCAAGAGCATAAATAAATAAAAAAAATTGTAATAACACTAATTTACTATAACTCTTATCAAAAAATTATAAAAAAATTATATTATAAAGAGATATTAATGTAATCTAACCTTGACAAATAATTATGCAAAGAAAAAATCATGTGAGTCCGATCACAGGGAAGATGTGTAAACATCTAGTAATTAAAGATTTTTTTATGTCATTTTTTAAAATCTAACAGAAAGCGTCATCTATGTATCACTTAGAAAGCGTCATCTATGTATCACTTAGAAAGCGTCATCTATGTATCCCTTATAGCAAAAACTGTTTCAGCTAATTCAACAACCGTTTGCTGTAAAACGTTAAAAATATCTTAATATAAACGTATATAAGTGATACATAGATGACGCTTTTAAAAAAGTGGCATAAAAAAACAATTTTATATCATAATTTTTTCACCAATACAATCATAAGTCACACAGCGTTATCTGCTTCAGCTCACACCGATATGAGTTACGCTGTTTTTGTGATTGTATTGTGAAATAGAAATTTACCCCCCTGCGCGTATAGATGTTTACACATCAAAAACAAGACAAAACTTACTCGTACATATCCCACGTAGCATAGGCCTGTGCAGTCGTTGTTATTGTAGAGCGAATACGATGGTGGTTAAACTTACAAAGGTATTATCAAAATTGGATTATTAAAATAAGTAAATATAAGGAGTGGATAATCATGAAAATATTAAGAGAAATATAGAGTAAATTAATGTATTTAGTACATTAAAACGAAATACATGCTATTCCCGTCCTTATATGAATAAATTAATCAAACATATGTTAAGCGGTACATGTAGTAAAACGTAGTAATTATAGTTTTAAGAACAAAGATGATTAAGTTTAAAGATGTTAATGGAATAGAAAAAAATTTAATAGTAGGGATGTTAACAATATATGCATATAAGAATATGTTTTTTTCGTTATAGGGAATTAAAAATGGTAATACAGGAAAACCAAGATTGAATAAAGTTAGGAAGAGTTAAATTTATGCTTTGAATTTAGAGCTTGATGCCAATAAATTTGTGTGGTATTTGACGGTAATACGGAGTCAACAAAAGTTATTGTTTGAGGGAGAATTTCCTTTTGTTTAAGCTGGAAGTCCTCGTTGTTTCCAAATTAGCTGGTTACTTGAAGTTCTGTTTTACTACCAAGGGCTCACACGCTGTGGGTCAAATAATGATGTTTGCTAGTAGACGTTAACACAGCTGACCGCAACAAACGTGGTTTTAAAACACGACTGTACCGCTGAAGCCAGTAAATTTTATATTTGTAGCGGTATGTGGATTCACATGGTTTTCGGGGAACGAAGTAAGCCCCATTCACAATTAAATCTTTCCAACAAAGCTTTTGTCGTAAACTTGTTACCCAGCGCAATCCTTGAAAGCTTTTCTTCCTTCCTAATATCAAGTTAAGCTAACTATTTATTTTATACAAACAGATTCCAGCCCTCGAAATTCGAGTGCAAATTCTAGGAAATTTTATTTTTTCATTAAATAAAGACCTTAAAGGTATGCTAATCAATTATATCCAATTCACAAATCACCACAAAAAAACAAACTCATTTTTATTACGAACACATTAACAAATTTAATGAACACACCCACAGAATTGTATAATTTTATGTATGTGTTAGTAGCAATTTTAAATGCAATTTACTTAAAATAAAGGAACAAATTTTAAAATCTGTAAATCTGCAAAACGACTAAAAAATAATACCTTTCAAATAATATACGTTTGGTCAAAATCGGGATAAAACGGTAGAACAAAACATCGATCACAAGTAACTGCCTAGCCTATTAATATTATAGATTGTTTAAGTAAGTATTTAACTTTAATAATTTTAATTTATCGTTTTACGATGGTGATATTCAACGTTAAGCTTCACTCTAGTAATGATTTTTTATACCCTATACCACTATGTGGTTTGGGTCAAATGACTTTGTGCTGCTGTTTGTAACAACCAAAAATATTCTTCCTAGACCCATCTCTAATTATACCGATCGATTCAGAATCACTTTTTGAGTCGAAATAGCAATGTCCATCCGTCCGTCCGTCTGTCCGTCTGTGTGTCCATGTAAACCTTGTAATCACTACAGGTCGTTCAGACCTAGTCCCCATACAAATGACCCCTATGAAATCAACATAAATTGCCATAAGTTCCAAATTATCATATATATCTCAATCAAATTGGGTTTGTATGTGTTTATTACATCCATTAATCAGTAGTTCAAAAATAATCCCTATAGGAAAATTCTTAGTTATAGGCCCCATATAGAGCTTCTTCCCATCTTCACTTAAATCTATCAAAAAACAAAAATATTGTACAGATTTTTCTCAAATTTTGTTTGTATATATTTTTTCAAAGTATAAGTGACTTTACCAAATATGGTCAGGATCGGTCCATTTTTCGACCTAGTCCCCATATAAATATAGTATCCGATATGAACTTTTTCATATCTGCAGCGAAAAAAATTAATAAAAATGCCACTCAAATTTGGTTTATGCTTATTTGCTATATCCAATTAGTTGGACCGAAGAGATACGGTATCTAAACCATTGTATAGGGTATCGTATAGTCGGGCTAGACCGACTATAATTTTCTTAATTGTTTAAACTTGCTTTCATGATGCCAATTAGCTTAGGTTTAGAGTGAACGAGCTAACGGGATTGTTTGTGGTGTATTTTATATTCATTCAGCTAAGCAAGAAGAATATTCGAGAAAGGGAGAAAAAAACCTGTTCATTCATCGAGAGTATCTTGAAAACCATGCTCAACACGGTTTTCAAGAGGTAACTTATTGTATATGGCCTCTATCGTTTTATACCCTATACCACTATGTGGTTTGGGTATAATGACTTTGTGCTGCTGTTTGCAACTACCAAAAATATTTGACCTAGACCCATCTTTTATTATACCGATCGAATCAGAATCACTATCTGATTCGATTTAACGATGTCCGTCCGTCCGTCCGTCCGTCTGTGTGTCCATGTAAAGCTTGTAATCGAACTGCAGGTCGCAAATATGAATATATTCTGATGAAATTTCGTACATAAGATTCTATCCGCCATAGGATGAATGCTGTTGAAATTGGTGAGAATCGGTCGGTGTTCAGACCAAGCCCCCATACAAATAACCCCTATGAAATCAACATAAATTACCATAAGATCCAAATTATCATATAAATCTTAGTCAAATTGGGTTTGTATGTGTTTATTACATCCATTAATCAGTAGTCCAAAAATGATCCCTATGGGACAACCGTTAGTCATAGGCCCCATATAGAGTTGCTTCCCGATCTTCACCTAAATCTATCAAAAACAAAAATATTGCACTGATTCTTCTCAAATTTTATTTGTATATATTTTTGCAAAATACAACAGACTTTACCAAACATGGTCAGGATCGGTCCATTTTCGGCCTAGTCCCATATAGATATATCATCCGATATGAAGTTTTTCATATCTGCAGCCAAAAAAATTAATAAAAATCCCACATTTGATTTATGCTTATTTCCTATATACAGTTAGTTGGGCCTGAGAGATAGGGTCTCCAAACGCATGGTATAGGGTATCGTGTAGTCGGTCTAGACCGACTATAATTTTCTTACTTGTTTATATTTATTTTATTTTTTTATTTTATTTCTTTTAATTTACTTTGTTTGCTTTTTATTGTAATATTAGCTTTAGTATTATTTATTTTATTTTCACCTTTATTTTTCAAAAACCTTCTCTGGTAGATTAAAATTTGCATGAGAACAAATATTTTTTAATTTTTTCCTAATGTTTGGGTATCAATATGTTTTTATATTCTTCTTATCTGAGTTTCATTATCACGCACTTTTTTCCCTTTTTTTTGTGTTCTTTGAAATATTAATCTTTTGTTTACCGATTAGAAATTTTGTTAATTCTTGCTTGATTTTATACCACCTACTTATATTTTTAAGTGAGTGAGAAGCATAGATTGGAAGAAGTTAACCTTATAATAATCTAACCCATAAAAACAAAGTTTTTATTAAAACTCTGTCTTTCCTTATGCATATGAGTTTTGAATATCTGCGTGACTGTGTGTGTCTATCTTAAAATTAATCTTTGCCCACAAAAAGTCTATGGACAAAGTTTTAGATATATAGGATGAGGGAATGGGGTTTTAATCTCTCCGTGACTGTGGCTGACTATGTCCAAGTTAATCTTTTTTCACAGCAAGTCTATCGACCAAGTTTTAAATCGATCGGATAATGGAAAATAGGTTTTAAATCACTCCGCGACTGTGCCTGACTATGCCTGACTACGCGTGACTATGTCGAAGTTGATCTTTCTTTACAGCAAGTACATCGACCAAGTTTCACATCGGTCAGATGAGGGTATATGACATTTTTATCACTCCGTGACTGAGCGTGACCATGCGTCACTGTGCGTGACTAATTCAAAGTTAATCTTTTTTTTCACAGCACAATATTAACAACTGCAGTCATCAATATACTTACATAAATGGGGGCAGACACGAATAAGCATTTTACTATTTTATTAATTTCACTTTACTTTTATTCTTTAGTTATTTCCTATAATTATTCTTAGAATTAGTTGACTTTATTGGATTTATTAAATTTGCATTCTAGACATTTAATTAGTATAAAATAATTGTGACAATAAAATATAGATCTTTATTAATCAACAAGTGAAACAGTCGAACGGGCGGTTTAAGATAAGTGTAGTGTTGTAAAGTGTAAAGTGTGTTGTGTGAAGTGAATAGGAAAAATTTTTTAGAAGAGCACATTATGAATGAATATCATAATTAGTCCTATTTAAAAGAGAAAGAAGGAATAAATAATTGATAAAAATTAATTTAGAAAAGGACATTATATTATGAATGAATATCATAATAAGTCCTATTTGAAAGGAAAAGAAAGAATAAATAAGTAATAAGCACATTATGTTATGAATGAATATCATAATAAGTCCTATGAATAAATAAGTGACAAAATAGAAAGGTCGTGACAATATGAATGTATATCATATTTAGACCTACATGTCATTAAATTTCTTTTTTTTTTTAAAAAAAAGAAAACGGTATATGAAAATATAATCTAACTTTAGTAAAATTTTTGAACAAATAAAAAAAAAACAACAAAGAATAAACCGTTGAAAACAATTTAAATTTTAATGGGGCATTGAGTAAATATCATAAGCTCTATTAAAAATAATTTAAAAGTTTTTAGATAATTTTTAGACAAAAACAAGTAAGAGTGTTAAATTCGGCTGTGCGTAATCTTTGCTACCTTCCACCTCGGTTTGAGTCTTGGTAATAAATGTAAATGAAAAAGTAAACAATTTGTTAAACTTAATACCAAATTATTTCAGCAAATTCATCTTAACGACAGTCGACAAATCTATTTTTATACCCTATACCACTATGTGGTTTGGGTATAATGACTTTGTGCTGCTGTTTGTAACTACCAAAAATATTTAACCTAGTCCCATCTTTATACCGATCGACTCAGAATCACTTTCAGAATCACTTTCTGAGCCGATTTAGCAATGTCCGTCCGTCCGTCCGTCCGTCTGTGTGTCCATGTAAAGCTTGTAATCAAACTACAGGTCGCAAATATAAATATATTTTGATCAAATTTGGTATATAAGCTTTCATCGGCCAAAGGATGAATGCTATTGAAATTGGTGAAATAAGGCCCATGTTGAGACCTAGCCCCCATACAAATGGCCCCTATGAAACCGACATGAAGTGCCATAAGGTCCAAATTATAACATATCATTGGATCAGTAGCCCAAAAAAATTCCTATAGGACAATTCTTAGTCATAGGTCGCATATAAGCTGCTTCCCGATCTTCACTTAAATATATCAAAAAACAAAAATATTGCACAGATTTTCTCAAATTTGGTTTGTATATATTTTTCAAAATATAAGTGACTTTACCAAATATGGTCAAGATCGGTCCATTTTGCGAACTAGTCCCCATATAAATATAGCACCCGATATGAACTTTTTCATATTTGCAGCAAAAAAATTAATAACAATGGCACTCAAATTTGGTTTATGTTTATCTTCTATATCCAATTAGTTGGACCGAAGAGATAGGGTCTCTAAACCATGGTATACGGTATCGTATAGTCGGTCTAGACCGACTATAATTTCTTACTTATTCCATTTATTTAAATTGTAAACGAGTGGCATCTCTGTCAAAATAAGCGAAAAACACAAAGAAGAATAGAAAAAAACAAATTACTTCGTGTTTGACAGTATGATTTTATGTTTCTGTTTAATATCTTTATTTTTTATACTAATATTTCTGTTTATTTAATTAAAAATTAAATAATGAATTGAATATGCTATTTAATTTTTTTATTTATATAAAAAAGTTTTTTATTAAAAGCAAATCATTTTCACTATTTTATGATTTTTATTTATGTATGATGACATTTCAACCTAAAAAATTTAGTTTTTATCGATTGAATAAACAACACAAAAATGGTTGTCGTTTAGATAACAACAACAGCTGACTTTAACAATAGCGAATATCGTTTAAAAATTTTACTGATAATTTTGCAATTTTTTTTTTTAATGATTCGACTATCGTTAAAAGAAGTTACTGAATCGCGGTACTGAAAAGTTATTAATTTCTCCTGAATGGCAATATTTTTTTAAATGTAAATATTTTTTAAATGTAAACATATTTGGTGTTTTTTTTTTTTGGAATTTAAATTTGTGTTTAACGAATAAAATTTATATATTAAAGATGCAATTGATGTCTTTTAAATTTAAAATTATTATTTCCGACGTTTTGATATGATTTTCTGAAATTCAATTAATATTTTCTTATTTATAGTTGGGAATTTTAATTCCAGTTTTTAGAATTGATATTTTCTTAAATTTGAATGGAAAATTTAATAAGTGCAATTTTGTATTTATTCGAATAATAATGGTTTAGTAATTATAAACAATTTTTAAAAATTATATGTAATCGCAATCAGATATTTTGTGGGTAAAGCAGAATAATAATTTTATATAACTATGTAGAACTGTTTTGAAAGCAAAAAAAAACTCATTGATGAACTCGGTAACTCTATTTTGTAAAGGCAACAAAAAGTTAATATACCCCACTTATGTTCATATTTGTAAAAGAATAATGAAAAAAAGTATGAAATAAAAGACCAGCCCGTGTATATTCTTAACATTGTTCTGTATGATATCTAGTTGAAAATATTGACATTCATGTTAAAACAGAAATAACTATTGCAAAGCTAATTAGAACAAAAATTGTGGCGCCATCTACTGTGACATAATCACGCAGAGCAAAATGAAGTGACACTCTGTTAATGCAAAAGAAAGGTATTTTCCCCACAACAAAATATTGCAGAATTTTATGTAAATAAAATAATATACCGATTTATTTCTAACATGCAGTTGTTATGGATATACATATATAGAATATATGTATATTATTTGTATTATTTAATATGTTTATGTATGTATATGTATATATTACACACAAAAAATACAACAGACGGGACAGACGGACATCGCTATATCAAATCCGGTTGTTATAAGGATCACAAATATATATATTTTATGGGGTCCAAAAATTTTTTTCTAATTATTACAAACGGAATGACAAACTTATATATACCCTCTGCACATTGAGTGGAGGGTATAATAATAATAATAAGAAAAATAAATTTTTTTGAAATATATGAAAATTATAATAAACTATATATACATATAAAAGAGTTGCGAGGATGATCATCGCCCAGCCCAAACCATTCGACCCGGAAGCTTGAAATTTGGACCGTAGGTTCCTCTCTCGACGTAAGGATCCACTAAGAATGGATTTTTAAAAATTCGTACATTAACGGGGTAAAAGCGGACAAAAATGGGGAAAATGGTAACAAATTAATCTAGGAATATGAAATTTGGTGTGTAGACTCCATCCGAAAAACAAATGTGTGTTCAGAACCAATTTTTTCGAAATTCGGGCATTTAAGGGGAAAAACGGCCAAAAAGTGTAAAAGTTGTACCTTTCTGCATCTTCTTCATATATTAATCTATATCTATGAACTTTGTTATACAGTCTCCACCGAATACGTGGGCATCAGCTAATAATGATTTTATTGCTAGATCTAACGTCTAGGGGAGGAAAAACGGACAAAAAGGGAAAATTGTATATATGGTATCTACTAAACAAAAGAATGTAGGAATATGAAATATAGTATGTGGATTGCAATAGAGATAGAAACATCAGATAAGAGGAAAACTTTTGGAAGTTCGGATGTTAAGGGCGGTAAAAAGGGCCCGTAAATGTAAAAGGGCACCTTTTTGTATCTTCTTTACAAAGTAATTTAGGAATACGATATTTTACATGTAGATTCCATCAGAGATACACACATCTCCAAAGAATAAAAAAAGTTTAAATTCGAACCTTTACGGGAAAAGCGGCCAAAAAGGGGGAAAATTGTAGCAAATGAATCTAGGAATTCCAGGATTTGTTTAATTAATCTATATATGTATATGAATTTTGGTATACAGATTCCACCGAATATTTGAGAGACTACATAGTTAAAAATTATCTTTAATTAAAAAGAAAACCCATTTACTGAAAAATAAAATTCTATAAAATGATTTTTATTAACAATTTTATTGACGTTATTTTTGTGAATGCTTTTTTAGTTCGAGACTGAGCTAATTACTATATTTGATTAAGCGGACAAAAAGGGGGAAAATGGTAACAAATGAGTCGAGGAATATGAAATTTGGTGCGTAGACTTCGTTCGAGAAACACACATGGGTTCAGGATTAATTTTTCCGAAATTCGGCCATTCAAGGGGAAAAACGCCCAAAAGGATAAAAATTGTACCTTTCTGCATCTTCTTAACATATAATTTATATATATATATATATATATATATATACGTGAATTTGGGTATGCTCACTCTACCGAATATGTGGGCATCAGTCCAGAATGAATTTATTGCTAATACTAATGTCTAGGGGGGGAAAACGGCCAAAAAGGGGATAAATTCTAAATTTGGTATCTTCTAGACAAACGAATATCAAATATAGTTTGTGGATCGAAACATCAAATGAAACGAAATCTTTCTCAAATTCGGATCTTAAAACGTGGTAAAAATGGCCCGTAAATGTAAGAGTGTACCTTTTTGTTTCTTCTTTACAAAGTAATTTAGGAATATGAAATTTGATATGTAGATTCCACCAGAAACACAAACAAGAAGAATAAAATTTGTTTTAATTCGAGCCTTAAGGGAAAAACTGATACTTCTCAACTGGTAAATTTTCATTTGAAAGTACATTTTGAACATAAACAAACCGATTTTGAGAAAAATCAGTGCAATATTTTTGGTTTTGATAGGTTTAAGTGAATTGTCCTATATGGTTTATTTTTGGTCTACGGATTAATGGATGTAATAGACGCACAAAAACCCAATTCAATTTGAATCTTATGGCAAGTTAAGTCGATATTATAGGGGTCATTTGAATGGAGAGTAGGTCTGAACATGCGCCCATTTTCACCAATTTCAATAGAATTTGTCCTATGGCTCGATAAATAAAATAATATTATTTTTAATCTTTATAATTTGAATAATTTTCGAACCTACTATGAATAAAAAAAGTGGTACTTAAATAGAGTAGGTGGCAATACATTTTAAACTTTTACAAAATTCTAAATTTGCCAAATTTTTAATAAAATAATTGTTTTTTTTTTTGCGAAATCTCTATTTGGTGTGTTCTATATTGGAAAATAACACATTTGCTTCAAAAAATACAATTAAAACAAGTAAGAGAAATATAGTCGGTCTAGACCGACCATATGATACCCTATACCATGGTTTATAGACCATATCTTTAGGTCCAACTATTTCGATATAGAAAACAAGTAAGAAATTATAGTCGGTCTAGACCGACTATACGATACTCTATACCATGGTTTAGAGACCCTATCTCTTCGGTCCAACTAATTGGATATAGAAAATAAACATAAACCAAATTTGAGTGCAATTGTTATTAATTTCTTTGGCTGCAGATATGAAAAAGTTCATATCGGGTGCTATATCCATATGGGGACTAGGTCGAAAAATGGACCGATCCTGACCATACTTGGTAAAGTCACTTTTATTTTGAAAAAATATACACAAACCAAATTTGAGAAAAATCGTGTAATATTTTTGTTTTTTGATAGATTTAAGTGAAGACCGGGAAGCAGCTCTATATGGGCCCTATAAATTGTCCTATAGGAATTTTTTTTGGACTACTGATTAATGGATACAAAAAACGCATACAAACCCAATTTGACTAAGATCTATGTGATAGTTTGGATCTTATGGCAATTTATGTTGATTTCATAGGGGTCATTTGTATGGGGACTAGGTCTGAACATGGACCGATTTTCACCAATTTCACAAGCGTTCATCCTGTGGCCCACAAAAGCTTATATACCAAATTCCATCAAAATATATTCATATTTCCGACCTGTAGTTTGATTACAAGGTTTACGTGGACTCACAGACGGACGGAGGGACGGACATCGCTAAATCAAATATTTTTGGTACTTACAAACAGCAGCACAAAGGTCATTATACCCAAACCACATAGTTGGTATAGGGTATAATAAGCATAAACCAAATTTGAGTGGCATTGTTATTAATTATACCCTATACCACTATGTGGTTTGGGTATAATGACTTTGTGCTGCTGTTTGTAACAACCAAAAATATTTGACCTACACCCATCTTTAATTATACCGATCGAATCAGAATCACTATCTGATTCGATTTAACGATGTCCGTCCGTCCGTCCGTCCGTCCGTCCGTCCGTCCGTCCGTCCGTCTGTGTGTCCATGTAAAGCTTGTAATCAAACTGCAGGTCGCAAATATGAATATATTTTGATGAAATTTGGTATTAAATCTTTTATCGGCCATGGGATGAACGCTATTGAAATTGGTGAGAATCGGTCCATGTTCAGACCTAGCCCCCATACAAGTGACCCCTATGAAATCGACTTAAATTGCCATAAGATACAAATTATCATATAAATCTTATTCAAATTGGGTTTGTATGTGTTTATTACATCCATTAATCAGTAGTCCAAAAATTATCTCTATGGGACAACTCTTAGTCATAGGCCCCATATAGAGTTGCTTCCCGATCTTCACTTAAATCTATCAAAAAACTAAAATATTGCACTGATTCTTCTCAAATTTTGTTTGTATATATTTTTGCAAAATACAAGAGACCTTACCAAACATGGTCAGGATCAGTCCATTTTTGGGCCTAGTCCCCATATAGATATAGCATCCGATATGAACTTTTTCATATCTGCAGCCGAAAAAATTAATAAAAATCCCACTCAAATTTGGTTTATGCTTATTTTCTATATCCAGTTAGTTGGGTCTGAGAGATAGGGTCTCTAAACGCATGGTATAGGGTATCATATAGTCGGTCTAGACCGACTATAATTTTCTTACTTGTTTTTTTGCTGCAAATATGAAAAAGTTCATACCGGGTGCTATATTTATATGGGGACTAGTTCGCAAAATGGACCGATCTTGACCATATTTGGTAAAGTCACTTATATTTTGAAATATATATACAAACCAAATTTGAGAAAATCTGTGCAATATTTTTGTTTTTATACCCTATACCACTATGTGGTTTGGGTATAATGACTTTGTGCTGCTGTTTGTAACTACCAAAAATATTTGACCTAGACCCATTTTTAATTATACCGATCGAATCAGAATCACTATTTGATTCGATTTAACGATGTCCGTCCGTCCGTCCGTCCCTCTGTGTGTCCATGTAAAGCTTGTAATCAAACTGCAGGTCGCAAATATGAACATATTTTGATGAAATTTGGTACATAAGCTTTCATTGGCCATGGGATGAACGCTAATGAAATTGGTGAGAATCGGTCCATGTTCAGACCTAGCCCCCATACAAATGACCCCTATGAAATCGACTTAAATTGCCATAAGATCCAAATTATCATATAAATCTTAGTCAAATTGGGTTTGTATGTGTTTATTACATCCATTAATCAGTAGTCCAAAAATGATCCCTATGGGACAACTCTTAGTCATAGGCCCCATATAGAGCTGCTTCCCATCTTCACTTAAATCTATCAAAAACCAAAAATATTGCACTGATTCTTCTAAAATTTTGTTTGTATATGTTTTTGCAAAATACAAGAGACCTTACCAAAATGGTCAGGATCGGTCCATTTTTGGGCCTAGTCCCCATATAGATATAGCATCCGATATGAACTTTTTCATATCTGCAGATAAAAAAATTTATAAAAATCCCAATCAAATTTGGTTTAGCTTATTTTCTATGTCCAGTTTGTTGGGCCTATGGGGTAGGGTCTCTAAACGCATGGTATAGGGTATCCTATAGTCGGTCTAGACCGACTATAATTTTCTTACTTGTTTGATATATTTAAGTGAAGATCGGGAAGCAGCTTATATGGGACCTATAACTAAGAATTGTCCTATAGGGATTTTTTTTTGGACTACTGATTAAGGGATATAATAAACACATACAAACCCAATTTGACAGAGATCTATGTTATAATTTGGACCTTATGGCACTTCATGTCGGTTTCATAGGGGCCATTTGTATGGGGGCTAGGTCTCAACATGGACCTAATTTCACCAATTTCAATATCATCCATCCTATGGCCGATGAAATCTTATATACAAAATTTGATCAAAATATATTCATATTTGCGACCTGTAGTTTGATTACAAGCTTTACATGGACACATAGACGGACGGACGGACGGACGGACATTGTTAATCGACTCAGAAAGTGATTCTGAGTCGATCGGTATAGTAAAAGATGGGTCTAGTCAAATAGTTTTGGTAGTTACAAACAGCAGCACAAAGTCATTATACCCAAACCACATAGTGGTATAGGGTAAAAAAATAGATAAGCGAAAAAGAAATATTTTTTTTTAGATGTCAAAACAGTGGAAACTGTTAAACTTCTTTACCAGAGATGACTAAAATAATAAAAATAGAAGGACGAGTGAAAAAAATAAAAAAATCTTAGCCGTTATTTAAATATAGATTTTGACATTTTCTTTCAGTTATTATAAAATAATGGCAAGAAAAAAGTTTTATGAAGAGTTAAAAACCAGAATAATAGATGATTTTCGTGATGGTGGTAAGCAAAAGAATATTTGTGAGAAATATTCTATGAATAAATCCACAAAATCGTCTGACTAGCAATAATCTTGCTAAAAAAAAAGCATGAACTGGAATTAGAATACTGTTGACGAATAGCGTTGACGAAAAAGCTGAATATTTAAATGGCCACAAAACGGCTACACGCTTCGGCGGTTTAACTAAAATAAATTAATACAATCGTTCGGTATAAGAATCATCTACCCCCCAAGGCCATTTGTCATTGTATAGTAAAGGCATAAATATGAATACTTTGAAGTTTTGTTAATTTTTTCTGAAGTTATGTTAATATTTCTTCCTTGTTAAAATAGTTTTTAATTTTATGGTAAAATTTTTTGGTATTGACCGTCCTAGTCGTCAAAAATATATTTTGTAAAAAGTTTCCATCGTATTGTCACTCACACCATATTGTTTTTAAATATTATTATGTATAGTAAAAAGGTTCGCATATACAAAACAACATAACAAGTATTAAAATTTTATTATTTAATTGTATTTATTTGTTAGTAATTCTTCAGCTCAATCTTGGAGCTGGGTCTTTTATTCTTAAAATTATTCTTGATTATTAATTGGTTTTAATGATTGTTAATTGAATTTTAATTGAATGCTTTTATAAAAATGTTCTTCTTTATATATAAATATTTTAACATATATTAACAATAACGTGATACCTGCACTTGGGTCAGCATAAACATAGCGTAACAACAACCTAAAACAACAGCATACAAGTTAACGACACAAAAGTTGTCAACATTTTTTTATTTATTTTTTGCAACGTCCGGTACGCTACCTTTGTCACAATAAATATTGTGTTTCAATTTTAATATTTTCTGCTGGCACTATGTCTGCAGTAAGTAGAATGAATTTAAAAAAATAATAAAACAAAGAAATGAATTTGATGACTCTTGCTTAATTTAAAAATAAAAAAACCTGTTTATAAAAATTATAATACAATTCAATTCTGACATTAAAAGAAAACAGAACACTTCTGTAACATAAATTAAATAAAATCTTAGTTATAAAAAAAGTCTTGGTTTTTTTTATTATGAAAAAATAACGTGTTATTATAACTGGCGCCCGGGCAAAAAGAAAAGGATACCTGTAGCTAGTAAATTGTGTGTTCCAACTACGACCTCAAGAAGCTCATAACTGGAAATATAAACATTACAAAGCCACTTCAGCTGATGAGCTACTTCATCAAGGCTGGACATATCGTCGTTGGATTCATCAAAACAGCGATTGCTACGAGTGGTATAGTGGAGGACCACTAGTAGTCAACAGGACGACAAAAGTGAACAATCTGAAACTATCGGTAGCAAAAGATGTGGGGTATCATCTTATTAATGTAAGTTATTTAAGAATATTTTTACATAGATTTCAAAATAAGAAGCAATGAGAATTTTTAAACAAAAGCTTTAATAAGTGAAAAAGTGATTAGTAAATTTTGTTTAGTTATTTAAGAATATTTTTACATAGATTTCAAAATAAAAAGCAATGAGAATTTTTAAACAGAAGTGAAAAAGTGACTAGTAAATTTTGTTCAGTTTGAAAAAAAAATCATTCAAAGAAATTATTCAAAGAAATAATAATTCAAAAAAATTAAGTTACAAGAAAAAGTAAAATATTAGAAACGAATTAAGAAATATTAAATGCAAATAGTTACAGAAAAGTGTTGTCTTAAAATTATCAACAATATTGCGAAGCTAATTTTTAAAATAGAAAAACTTATATTCGTAAAGGGTGTTAAAGGAATTTCTTTTTTTTTACTAACCAACTTAAATCCTATAATCCTAACCATGGCAAATCCATCTAACCTAATAAGACCAGCCGTTCTTAATCCCGAACAAATCCCTCGGCAACCCAATCCACAAAATCATCCTCAAATTAATGCTGCACTACAGCAAGAAATCGCCACTTTGGTTGCGGAACAAGTTAGAGCAACAATTCAATTATTAAATGTTTCAAATAACGACTTACTTAACGGATCGGATATAGTAATAGAAGAAAGACAGAGAAATGACCTAAGTGAATTAGATAAAATACCTGATATTGTTCGATGTTTGAGAGAATTCTCAGGCAATCCTGCAGAATTCAATTCTTGGAGGAAGAGTGTAGAAAGGGTCCTAGAAATTTACGACAATACTAGGGGCACTGCAAAATATTTCGGAATATTGAGCGTTATCCGCAACAAAATCGTAGGTAATGCAGATGCGGCCCTGGAATCGTATAACACTCCGTTAAATTGGAAAAATATTGTTAGGTGTTTGACACTTCATTATGGTGACAAACGTGATTTGGGTACACTAGAGTACCAAATGACTTCACTAATTCAGGGCGGCAATTCTATATAAGGCTTCTATCAGGAAGTCTATACTCACCTTTCATTAATATTAAATAAAATTGGTTGCATGGATATAGGCAGGGAGTCAACTACATTGTTGACACAAACCTATCGCGATAAGGCCCTTGACACTTTCATAAGGGGTCTCAACGGAGACTTACCTAAATTGTTGGGAATCCGCAAACCCTCAGACTTACCACAAGCATTACATTTATGCTTGAAGTTAGAAAATCAAAACTATAGGGCAGAATACGCCTATAACCACCATAATATTAGGCCACGGAGAGAATTGCCACCACCTCAACCGAAAAGAAATACTAACTTAAATAGGGTACCATTTTACCCTGAACTTACCTTACAACAACCCAGTAACGCAAGGCAATGGGACACATTCCAATACCGGAATAATCAAAGGTCATATCAACAGCCTTCTTTTAATCAAAATTTTCAATTGCGCAATCAGCCTCGACAACAATTCCAACCACACAACCCATATTTTCAACAAAATTTTATACCACCCAGACCTACAGCCCCAAAACCACAAAGACCTGAACCAATGGACGTCGATCATTCTATTTAGTCCAGGAATATAAATTACCAGAATAGACCTCGTCAAACGAATCAATTTTACGGCAAGAGGCCTATGCCTCCATCTCTACATACCCCGATGCCACATAATAAATTACAGAGAAATTTTCATATAGAAGTCAGTGAGGAACTCCCTTCTGATAATGGTTTTTACGACCAAAATGACAATTCCAATAGTCACGAAATTAATTACCAGCAGATAATGCAAGAAGAAAGTCTTCGGGATTATATGCAAGATTATTCACAACAAGAAGGTGAACGGGAAAATACACATGCGGAAGATTTATCAGACATCCATTTTTTAGGTTAGGTCATTCTTCGCTTCTGTACTTTAAATCTAAAGCGAAGAATGGTAAAATATTGAAAATATTAATTGATACAGGCTCTAATAAAAATTATATTAAACCTTCCCTTGTAACGAACCCAATTCAAAATGAAAAACCTTTTTTCGCGAATTCCATATCAGGCAACATAAAAATTACACACCACAAGCTAGTGAATCTTTTCAACTTACCCAATCATGAAATAAAATTTTATATTTTGCCATCGTTGAAATCTTTTCATGGCATTCTAGGTCATGATAGCTTGGAGCAACTCAATGCAATAATCCATATAAGGGAACAGTACATGTTAATAGATAATGTGAGGAGAATTAAAATTTATCAGCACATTTCTCAATCGATAAATAAAATTGAGCTTAGAACTGACCACTTGAGCAAATCCCAGATAATGAAACTGGAAGAGGCAATTGACACCTATCCGAATTTGTTTTCGGAACCAATAAATTAAATATAAATTAACCTACACTTCTCGTGTTAGGGGAGAAATTAGGACAACCACTGATTCACCAGTTTATTCGAAGTCTTATCCCTATCCTATGGCACTAAAGAGTGAAATAGAAAAGCAAATAGTTGAACTTTTGAACGATGGAATAATTCGACCATCAAAATCACCATACAATGCACCTGTTTGGATCGTTCTAAAGAAAATGGATGCATCAGGAGAGAAAAAATATAGAATGGTAATAGATTACAGGAAATTGAATTCGGTCACTGTGCCTGATCGTTATCCCATTCCAGAAATAAATGAAGTCTTATCAAACCTCGGGGAAAATAAGTACTTTTCTGTTATAGATTTAAAAAGCGGTTTCCATCAGATTCCCCTTAAAGAATGTGATATTGAGAAAACTGCATTTTCCATTAATAACGGAAAATTTGAATTTGTACGACTTCCTTTTGGACTAAAGAATTCTCCTTCAATTTTCCAACGTACTCTAGATGACGTTTTAAGAGAACATATAGGGAAAATATGTTATGTCTACATAGACGACATAATAGTATTTGGCAAAGACGAGAATGATCACTTTCAAAATTTGAGCAAAATTTTCCAAACACTAGAGTCGGCAAACTTTAAAGTTCAACTTGACAAGTGTGAATTTGCGAGACAACAGATAGAATTTTTAGGATTTATCGTAGGTGTTAATGGTATTAGGACCAACCCTGCGAAAGTAAAGGCAATAGATAATATACCTCCACCCAGGACCTGGAAGGATTTGAGAAGTTTCCTTGGTATGTCAGGATATTACCGTCGTTTCATACGGGACTATGCGAAACTAGCTAAACCCCTGACATTCCTTTTAAGAGGGGAGGATGGACGCATCTCAAAGAACGCATCCAAAAATAAAAACATATGTCTAAATCAAGATGCAATAGACTCCTACCGAAAAATAAAAAATTCACTGACCTCAGAAGATATTATTCTTTCACACCCGAACTTTATAAAAGACTTTGATTTAACAACAGATGCTTCAGAGTACGCAATTGGAGCAGTCTTGTCACAAGACGGTAAACCAATAACATTTCTCTCAAGAACATTGACTAAAGCGGAAGAAAACTACGCTACAAATGAGAAAGAAATGCTAGCGATAATTTGGGCACTCGCCACATTAAGAAACTATTTGTATGGATCAAGGAAAGTAAATATTTTTACGGACCATCAACCACTCACTTTTGCTCTTAGCAACAAAAATTAAAATAGTAAAATGAAAAGATGGAAAGCCATCTAGGAAGAATATAACTATGAACTAAAATACCAACCAAGCAAAACCAATATGGTCGCCGATGCATTGTCTAGACCCCCACAGATAAATTCCATGACAGCAACTCAGCATAGTTCTGAAAGTTCTTCCCACAACTTAATACCAGCTATAGAATGTCCCATAAACGCTTTTAAAAATCAACTTTACATACTGATAAATGACCAGGAAGATTATAAATTCGAAATCCCTTTTCCAACATATCACAGGCATATCATAAAACAACCCCATTATACGAAAAACTCTCTAATTTCGGTTCTAAGGAAATATTTGAATCCAAGTGTGATCAACGGACTTTTCACAAGTGAGCCAGTTATGGGAATCATACAGGAATTTTATCCGGAACACTTTAAGAACTTTAAAGTGAGATTTACCCAAAGCCAAGTAAGGGATATAACAACTGAAAGCGAACAGGAGGAGATAATAATATCGGAACATAAAAGGGCACATAGGAATGGAAGAGGAAATAGGGAACAAATTAAACGAAAATACTATTTTCCTAAAATGGCAGAAAAGACCGATAAAATAGCGAAAGCCTGTAAAGCTTGCAAGGAACAGAAATACGATCGCCATCCGAATAAACCTAGCTTAGGAACCACACCAATTCCACATAACCCAGGAGAAATAATTCATGTCGACATTTACTCGAGTGAGAATCTAGTCCTTACGGCCATTGATAAATTTTCTAAATATGCGCAGGCCAGAATTTTGAAATCTAGGGCAATAGAAGATATTAAGGAACCTCTTAAGGAATTAATTTTAGCATTCGGTGTCCCTAATTCAATAGCAATAGATAATGAGAAATCCCTAAATTCTGCTACCATAACATTTTTGCTTAAAGATCAATTTGGAATAAATATTTATACTACGCCCCCATATTGCAGTTCTGTTAATGGACAGGTTGAGAGGTTTCATTCCACACTTTCGGAAATCATGAGATGTTTAAAAACTGAAAAACTTCACACTTCATTTCATGACTTACTAATGAAATCAATTTACGAATACAACTACTCAATTCACTCTACTACTAGGAGAAAGCCAGTGGAAATATTTTTTGGTAGAAAGTACAGAGATCCCAAAGAAATGGAAGACGAGAGAAAAGATATTTGTAATAGAATAAAAGAAAAACAGGAATAAACAGAATAGAGGGAAAATTAAAAACTATTCATCAGGCGAGAAGACCTATGTTAAAATAAACAAAAGATTAGGATCAAAACTGTCTCCTCGTTATAGAGAAGAAACAGTAAAGGAAAATAGAAATACGACAATTTTAACTAACTTAGGAAAGATGGTCCATAAGAGTAATATTAAAAAGTAAAATTATTTTACAGCATCCAGGTAATCTGTGTTCAGGCAGAAATCGAGATAGTTGACTATTCGTCCTCCCACATAATCACTATCGATAAGGGAATAGCGAAAATACAACAGGGAACGTTCACAATAATTCACGTGATAAGGATTAAAGAGTATGAGGAATTCATAGACAGTGTTCAAACATTCATTGACCGCAACATCCCAAAAACCCACAACAAATATCCACTCCTTATCCATGAGTTGACACAAACAGCTAACATCCTAGAAGGCCTTACACCTACTAATAATGACCGCCAGAAGAGATCCATAAATGCTATTGGCACCGTATGGAAGTACATAGCGGGAAGTCCTGATCATGACGACTTCCAAATATTAGCTAGTAATATTGTTGACTTGAATAACAATAATAATAAGCAAGTCTTCATTAATGAAGCATTCAATAAAAGATTAAACAATTTAACCGAAATTTTTAAAACAATGGCAAATCAAATAAAAAAGGATTTTTATCTTGAAAAAGAAATTGTAATTAATTTGCAAAATAGAATAAGATTAGTTAAAGAAGAATTAGTAAATATTGAACGCGCCATTTTATGGGCAAGAATAAATATTGTAAACCCACTTCTATTAAGTAAAAAGGAAATTAAAATTGCCATGGAAACATTGGTAGAAGAAAATATTAATTTTTCAAGCCCAGAAGAGGCATTAGAATTTTCACATATATCAATAATAAATAATAATAAAAAGGAAATATTTTATTTGATCAAAATCCCATTAACAAAAAATGAAAATTATAAAAACATGGTTATAAGGCCAATAAAAAGAGAAAATAAAGTAATACATTTAGATTTTAAAGAAATTCTATTTAACAAAAAAGAAATGTTTGCTATAAAAGAAAAATATAAAGATTATAATAATGTAACCATTTGTAATGAAAAAAATATAATTAATATAACAGAAACTGATTGTATTCCGAAGTTAATTAATAATTCGAATTCATCCTGTATCTTAAGCAATAGTCATCATATCCCTTTAGCCGAAGAAATAGACTCGGGAATAATACTTCTAAATGACTATAATGGGTCAATTTTTGAAAATGAAAAAAAAACATAATATTTTGGGAACGTTTTTAATTAAATTCCATAATACAACTATTAAAGTTGAGAATAGAACTTTTAGCAACTGGCAGGCTTCACCTTTGCAAACCATGCCAGCTGTACTGAAACCTACTCCCTTTGAAAAAAGTCGAATTAATCTTTTATCTCTCGAGTCACTTAACGAACTCCAAATCAATAATACGGACGTTATCACAACTGTGAAAAAACGTCTTATAATCGGAGAATGGACAATCTCTGGAATGTTTTTTGTTATTATTATTGCAATTGTGTTTCATAAAATCTTTACCAAAACGGTGGAGAAAATTACAGTATGGGAACCTCAGGTACCTAAAGTGGACAAACCATTTGAAATGGATAACTTACCACAAACCACGAATATCACTTTCATCGCTCCAGAGAAACCTCCAAGGTTACATAAAATTCCACTCTTTTAAAGAAACGATTGAGGACACTCGAATTAAAGGGCGAAGAGTTAAGGACACAAAAGTTGTCAACATTTTTTTATTTATTTTTTGCAACGTCCGGTACGCTACCTTTGTCACAATAAATATTGTGTTTCAATTTTAATATTTTCTGCTGACACTATGTCTGCAGTAAGTAGAATGAATTTAAAAAAATAATAAAACAAAGAAATGAATTTGATGACTCTTGCTTAATTTAAAAATAAGAAAACCTGTTTATAAAAATTATAATACAATTCAATTCTGACATTAAAAGAAAACAGAACACTTCTGTAACATAAATTAAATAAAATCTTAGTTATAAAAAAAGTCTTGGTTTTTTTTATTATGAAAAAATAAAGTGTTATTATAACTTACACATTCATACAATGTTTCGTAAATGCAGCGGTCAACAATATTGATATTTGTTACTTCCGCATTTGCAAATATTGTACTGTATGCATTGTGGGTATTATACAGCACACTACAAAAGTTGTGTTACGCTACACCTCCCTTTTTTATAAGAATGTTCATATAACAATTTTGTTCTATGGACATACATTTTACAATAATTTTATTTTATTTTATTTACAATTATAGATTTGTTTTATGAAGAAGAGAATTGAAGAAAAGAATGCATATTGTTTATTTAATATTGTATAACTTAAGTCTATTCTTATGAACTATTTATTCTTTATTTGTTTTCTTATCAACTATGGTTACATTATTTCTAAAATCTATTTTCTTAATTTTATATGGCCCTTTGTATACCATCTCTAACTTATGTCCTGCATCATTTCTTAATAAAACTAAATCTCCTATTTTAAAATTATAATCTAATTTTGTTTTATCATAATTAGTTTTTTGTTTTATTTTATTTATATCTAATAGTTTTTTAACTCTATCTATTGCTACTTCTAACCTAAACTTAATTTCCTTAGCATAATTATCTATATTATAAAGTGGTGCAACTTTATCTACTTCACTAAACTGTCTAAAATTGTTTGGAATTTTCCCAAAAATAAGTTCATAAGGGCAATAATCATGTTCTTTAGATGGTGTAGTGTTAAAACAGTACGTGAAATATTTGAGCCACTCATCCCAGTCGTCTTTTTCTACTGATATGTAGTTTCGTACGTATTCGTTAAAAGTTCTGTGACTTCTTTCTATCTACCTAGTGTCTGGTGATGATGTGCTGTCGATGTGCGTTTATCTATCTTCAATAGGTTGCAAAGTTCTGTCAGTATTGAGTTCTTGTATTCTGTGCCCATATCCGAAATGAACGTCTTCATTGGACCGTATATAAGCACAAAATTTTCAAATATCGCTTTTGCGATCGTCTTACCTGATTTATCTGTTATTGGTATTGTTACCAAATATTTCGTTAAGTCACATATCATTGCGACTGCATATTCATTTCCATAAATTGACTTTGGGAATGGTCCAATTGTATCTACGTACATCGTATCAAAAGCCCTATTTGTTGTCTCCGTTATAGTCATTGGACTTTTTATATGTTTCTCCGTTTTAGCTAACTGAAATTTATGACATGTTTTCACATATTTTGCAATGTCTTTTGTCATATTTCTCCAGTAATAATATCTCCTGATCTTCTCAGTGGTTCTATATATCCCACAATGTCCTCCTTCTATAGGATCATCGTGGTATTTCAGCATTATCTCACGTATTGCCTTAGCATTCGTGTTATCAATTTGAGTTACTTTGTTTAGTAGCGCTATTCTGATTTTATTCAGTATTTTATTGCCCATATTCTCAAATTCACTTATCGAGAGTAATTCGAAAATCCTCTCATGTGGTGAAATTTCAATCTTATTAATATTAAGTTTACAGGCTATTCGTTCTAGCCTAGGAAAAAATTGTCCTTAGTCAATATTCCCTTTAGTAAACAAATCATCTATTCTTATGCTAGCATATATGGATTTTCCCTTTTTATAACATCTGTTGGGTAAAATCTTTAATTTATAATATCTTTTGACGTCTATATTATTCAATTGTATATATACCTTGGGCTTATTATTGTTATTGATATTTTGCTGATTTACTACTGGTTTACTAATTTTCATTTTATTAGTCATCGATCTTGTCGTGACCCTTAAAACAGATGAATTTTTGTCAGTTTTATTTTTTAAGTCTTTTATTGTAATACGCGACAGTGCGTCGGCAGCATAATTATCTTTTCCTCTGAGTTTTTGTTTTACTATCTCATAGTCAGATTTTATTTTATCGGTTTTTATGTTATTTTGCTTAATTGTTACTATTTTTTGTGTGGTATTTAAAAAACGAACCAATGCGTTACTTGATTTTAGCAGTGTATTTGGTACAAAGACACCTGGTACAACTTCTTGATTTGGTATAAGTACTTCGTCCTCAAGCTCCGGAAACCTGATTTGACGAGTGTTATTCCATTGAAGTCGTTCGTAAGTGGAATTTCAATTACATGAGACAGATTGGATGGTCGTAGTACGAGGTAATCATGGTCTCCATTGACATCCAGTATACATTTATACTTCTTAAAAAAATCCATTCCAAGGATATTATTTTCCACTACTTGGAAATCATGTGGTATCAAGAACCCTCTAAATTTTAGGTCAATAAATACATTACCTATTGAACGGATTTTACCCTGTCCTATTCCACTTAATGTGGTTGTTCTGTTTCTGTTAATTTGTATTTTATAAAAATGTTCAATTTTTATAACCGAAATGTCTGCGTCTCTATCTACCAACAGTGTTACCGTGTTGTTAGTGTCGTTAATTTTTATATTAACATAAAAACTTAAGCTGAGGTTAAGGTTGTATATGTAGTTAGTATTGTTATTATGATATATCTCAGAGGATTTTAGCAGTTTTCCGACTCATTTTCATGTGACTCTGCTGCTCTGACGTAATTTCTGTTACGTCTGTGGTTCTGGGTAATCATACCTTCCACGGTATTGTATGTAGTTATTATTTCGGTTAAACTTCTGCCCGAAATATAATACGGCATTTTGTTGCCCTGTTGCTTCGTGCACCTATTTATGAATTTGCTAATGGTCTCATTCATGTTACTGAATTGGCCTGCTTCCATGATAAGTCTAACTTTATCAATGGTACAATTTTTAGTTAGTGCCTTTGGCAAACCATCCGATAAATAGGCATTTTCCAATGACTTTGTTAAATTCTCTATATCACTGCAATAATTATTCGCAGTTTCATTGCTTTGTCGGCTATTCATTAGTTTCGCCGTCAGTACCTCAACTGACTCGCCCTTTACCGAGTTTTTTAATTTATGTGTTATCTCAGTAATGGTTTGTTCATTACCTATTAAATTTCTTGCACTTCCCTTTAACTTTGTTTTTATTAAAGAGACTGCGATAGACTCGTGGTTACCTTTGATGGATTCTATTAACTGTAATGAGTCTATAAAGGAGCACAAATTTTCTGGTTTTCCATTAAATTTAATGATCAGCTTTGAAGCTGTGTTCACAAAGTCAACGACTGTTTGTGTCATTTTTACTTCTGTACTTTCCAAAGAGATTCCAATAGTCTCTGAATTTTCAGTTTCTACTAAGCATTTTACTTCTTCGTGTAGTGTATCTGTAATTTTACCTTAACACCCTTCTTTGACGATATAATCAGGATTTTAGTCTTGACGTCTAAGAAAAAACTTTCAGCAGCTGTCCTATGTGGTGTCGTTAGTCTGTTATAGTTTGCATTTAGCAAAACCCTGATTTGTTCTAACTTTTCGCATAAGATCCTAATATGTTTTATTATTGTTTCCTCTTTTGCACTTCTATCTATATTTAAACATTTATAACATTTGTCAAACTCCTCTTTGATTAGTATCACCTTCTGAATTATTTCTTGCCAATCCATGGGAAAATTATTTAAATTTTGTTTAAATCATTGGCCGTGCTCAAATATTTCTTTTTGAGTTTCTAGGCGTTTAAGGCATAAAATGTAATGCAAAATTTAAGGTAATCAGTACGGTTATTATTATTAAACAACACTCAATTACTTTTAAGTCGATTGAGTCTTCTTTTATTTCTACCTCGTTAATAACATTTGCATTGGGATTCTCTATTTTTGATTGACGACCTCCCATTTTCCTTCGCTATTTATAAAAAATTTTTTTTTCCCTTTTTATTGTTTATTTCTATTTAAATATTTTTCTGACTGCCTTAATGTTCTAACCGATTCTTCTATGCGTGGCTTGCTAATTATATCTTCCCTAGTAGCCTATCAGTTGCCAATACTTGGATAACCATACTAATTTTTCGCATAGCTTATATTATTTTACATGCATCAGTTTTATTTAATGTATTTATTTAGTTTATAAAATATAAAATATTTCATTTAATTTTAATTTTTGTGTTTTATTTTTAAACAGCATAATTACAATAGTCTTTTTGTATATATAATTGCACCAATATTAAATATAAGCTTTTCAAACAAAATAAAGCAGATTAATTGAACTACATTCCTTTGTGATTTTTATTACAAATTACTGTTTTTTCTTTTCTATTTCATTTTTTTTATTATTTTTTTATTTGCCATAACGGGAAGCTCCACTTTTTTTTATTTAGTAAAACTAGGATGAACTACCTGTCCGTTGCTTTATTAGATGACTAATATCATCAATTTTCGCCCAGAGTCTCGTGGCCTGGTCCCACGGTGGTGGTGTTTCGTTAAGGATTCTCAATAGAATAGCGTTTTCCCTTCTGAGTCTTGCGACGCAGCTGCCTCTCCTTTTTTTTTGTCACCAGGGGTATATTGATGTGTTCTTCCTTCGTTTTCTGCTGTACTCTTCTATGGAGATAGGTTTTAGCCCTTCCGTCATTGATTTTGCAATCTCCACTGTCTTTAGGCCAGACGGTATCTTCCTTCAGCGCAGCTGATGGATCGTTGTGGCTGATCCACCAGGACAATATTATTATGCGATTTTTTTTTTGTATTATTTTCAGGATTGCTCAATTTGAGAGCATAATCCTTGCATTATATATATATTTTTTTTTTAATATATATATTTTTACAATGCTCATCTAAGGAGCACTGGCAGGATCGCCATATAGTAAAAAGGTTCGCATATACAAAACAACATAAGAAGTATTAATATTTTATTATTTAATTGTATTTATTTATTAATAATTCTTCAGCTCAACCTTGGAGCTGGGTCTTTTATTGTTAAAATTATTCTCGATTATTAATTGGTTTTAATGATTGTTAATTGAATTTTAATTGAATGCTTTTATAAAAATGTTCTTCTTTATATATAAATATTTTAACCTATATTAACAATAACGTGATACCTGCACTTGGGTCAGCATAAACATAGCGTAACAACAACCTACAACAACAGCATACACATTCATACAATGTTTCGTAAATGCAGCGGTCAACAATATTGATATTTGTTACTTTCGCATTTGCAAATATTGTACTGTATGCATTGTGGGTATTATACAGCACACCACAAAAGTTGTGTTACGCTACATATGGCTTAAATAATTGATATAATAATTACGCTAACAACATAGCGCGTATACTGCTAGTAAATATATAAATCGGAAGTTCACTAAAAAAAAAGAGAAAAACATAAATACATAATTTTACAACACCAATACTTAGTTATCCGTGCACCTACGTTAACGTGGATTAATAATTATAAAACAAGTAAATTAATAAGAACAAATTTTTTTAAGGATGCAGCGGATAATTCTACTTGTACTGTAAGTTGCATATATTTCTTCTATTATTTAACTATTACCGAAATTAAGTAGATATTTTTTGTCGATAAGAATTGATCAAGGGGACTAGATCCAAATTTGCATATAGATCGATGCCTAAGAAAAGGGTTTCACCTTCTAGCGTTCCAAAACTATTTAAAAGTAGAAGCTTAACGTCGATCCCTGAATCAGTATGTTCGACTATAATGAATAACGAACTTCGTGAGCAATTTCCTCCTGGCACTACCCCCTCTGTTCCATCAGGCGTGGCGGCAAATCAAATGGATATATTCCAATCCTTAAGAATACCCGATGCCATCAAACAATTGCTGACTTTCGACGGTAACCCTAGGTTGCTATATGAAATCCTTAACAATGTTGAGGAAATTCTACTGTTCATAAGGGGTACAGATAAGACCCTATATGGACAGCTTTTATTAAGGACCATCCGCAATAAGATTGAAGGGCAGGCTAATGAGGTGTTAAACATGTATGGTACCCCATTGAATTTGGATAACATAAAAGAGAATCTGATTACTCATTACTCTAATAAACGTTCAGAGACATCCCTAATCAAAGACCTCCACAATTGAGGAAGTACAACAAACCATTCGAGAAATTTTAGAGTGAGGTGGTAGAACTTCAATCGACTCTCTGCAACAATGTATTGTTACATGAACTAGACCACAATGTGGTGAATGCAAAAAAGGTACTTTATGAAGAAATGTGCCTCAACTCCTTTGTCACGGAACTAAAAGATCCATTGGAGGCAACAATAAGGGCTATGACGCCAAACACATTGGCTGAGGCTTTGAATTTCTGTGTCAAGGAGCAGAATATTCACTACCAGCAATCCAGTGGGTTTATGGGTAAATATGATCAACATAGGCAGAATAGCTACCCATATCAGAAGAATCAGGTTTATAATATACCAGACTATAGTGATCAGCAGAATAGGTACCCCAACGGTTTGCAACCAACAGTGCCACAGAATATGGCTTATAATAGGGATAATCATTACACCAAACCAAATATCATTTCATATAACCAACAGCGTAGACAAACACCTTTTAATAACTATCAATATAATAATGTCGATCATCGTAATCAAATGTCATTTAATAATAATACACCTAAACTTTCACTGCCAGAGCCAATGGATACATCAAGTAAGTTTTCTCGCTTAAGGAAGGGAAATTCTTTCCCAAGCATCAAACAGAGCATGAGCTCACAAACAAGAAGATACGCAAGTATGGAGGTTAATAATATGAATGAAATAGGTGGGGAATACGAATTAACTAACGTTGAGGAGGAGGCAAATTTTTAAGTCGTCGCCTCACAAAACCCACAGGATACCTAGACATGTCCAAGCATGGGTCTGAATTGGTCTGCATAAAAATCAGGGATCCGGCTAATAAAGTTCTCAAATTTCTTATAGATACAGGGGCTTCAACTTCATTTATTAACCCAGAACATATAGACCAACAACAGCACATAAAATGTAAACCAACGGTTGTAAAAACCGTATTGACAAAACATATAGTAGAAAATTGGTAATACTACCAATATTTGAGGAATTTAACCAAAAGGGAAAACTTTCGTTATTATTATTTAAATTTCATGATTACTTCGATGGTTTTTTAGGTATTGACTACTTATCCAACATAGGAGCTAAGATTGACTTACGGTATAAAGTGTTGGAAACGAGATTTGCATCAATTCCATTATTTCACAAACGGAACGTGTGTTCTGGCAAAATATTGATTGAGCCAAATGTTACGGAGGACAATATAATTTCCTATGCCTCTAAACATTTACATATTGAAAGAAGGCATATTTCATGTTTTAAATCAGTCAAAAAAGATGCTTCGGTTGTTGATTTAAAGTTTGTTAATTTCAAACTAGGCATTTCTTCAAACTTGTATAATAATTTGTTTAATGCTGAACTATGGACATCGGCTATAAAAGTACGACCTTTTAAGTTTTTTCCTAAAACTACAGGTCCGGAGCAGAAAGATTAGTCAGCTCTAATGCCTTTAATTCTTTAAAAATTTGCTATCATAATGTCTCGGGTATGAGAACTAAATCGTCATTATTTAGTCTCAATACAGCTCAATGTGATTTTGATGTCATTGTTTTTGCTGAAACTTGGTTGAACTCTGACTTCTATGATGGAGAATTCTTTAATCCAAAAAATTTTGTTGTGTATCGTAAGGAGAGAGATGCTTTGAAAACGAGACTCAATAGAGGTGGTGGTGTACTAATTGCAGTTAGAAAAACTCTCTTTTGTAGACTGATAACTTTACCAAATAATGATTCAGTCATTGATCAACTATGTGTTGCTGTTAAAGCGGTTACTGGTGAACTCTTCATCTGTGTTTCATACATACCTCCCAATAGTTCTGAATACTTGAAATTGTGTCTTCTTGGGGATATTATGTAGTGTACCTATCATAGTGGAATGCACCATACCCTAATAACTTGTAAAATAATTAATAAATTGTAATTTAAATCTTACAATAATTAAGTATGTCACTAACGGACAATAACATGTAAATACGAAATATGATTACTAGGAATGTAGCAATAAGCAACTAGCAATAAGCAATTAGCAATAAGAATTAGTCATACAAAATATTGTAACAAATTGTTTTGTATAAATACTACACAAAATTGTAAATAAAATTTAGAATAAATTTAGATAAGCGAAGATACACTTGTCCACTTTATTTCTCAATTCTGACCGAGCACCTAACAGTGCTTGGATGAATCAAAACTGCTGCGACCAGACGCAGCATTATAATCAAGCTGGTAAATCCTGCAATCAACACAAAAAAAAAAACAAATAAATAATTAGCATTTTTTTTTTTTTTAAATATTAAATTATAATACTACGTACTTCGTAACTTATAATATGGCGATCCTAATTATTAATATTACTTCGTAACTTATAATATGGCGATCCTGCTACTATATTAACTTATAATATGGCGATCCTGCCATAACATATAATATGCCATAACTTATAATATGGCGATCCTGGCGACCTTATCCTGGAATCCGGAATAAATGAAATTAAGACTTCAACTTAATAATAATTTATTAAATTATTAACAATAATATATTAACTTCTTATTATGGTCAACTTGATAATAAAAATATAATAAATAAAAATAAATAATTAAAACTAAACTGCAACCTCATCCTGGAGTACTGAATAAATAAATAAATAATATCAAAATTAATAAAATCATCACATAGTCTGCACCGATCGAAATATTTGTTTAGTAATATGGAAGATGAAATGCCTCCTTCACATGAGGACATCACTGAGATGTTCAAAAAATATGAGGAATACATCCCAGAAGGAGATGATAACAGTTATCCAGCGTACACCCCGACACCAAGACACTGTGGGCCAAAGGCGATAACCATTAAGGAGTATAGGAGAAGAAATGAAAAGAAAAGACCAGAACCACTTAAAGCAACGATAAAGAAAACAAAACGAGCTGGGAGAAAGTTAAAAATAAAAAAAGAAAAGGCAGAATTGATAAGATTAATGGGACTCTCAGCAGGAGAGGAAAAAGAAGACTATATATGAAACTAAAAAATTTTTTAAAAAAAAAAGCAACAGCAATTTACAATTCATGAAATTAGGAAATTTTGTACACATTTAAAAATATATAATTTTTGAGATATAAATGTGTTTAGAAAATTCCAAAAAAAAATTTTTTTTTTAAATATTAAAATATATAAAATATCAATTTAGAAAAAAAAAGTTTAAATAATTACGATATTGGAATTTATTAAATAGAAATTTGTTTAAATTTTTTTTTTTTAAATAACAAGGAATTATTTTAAAATAACAACTTATTTAAGGGAATTATTTTGTGAAAATTTAAGATAATATGTTCAATTAATTTGAATATATAAAATTTGTATTTTATGAGTATCATAAAGACTGTATTCTCGCTTGGCAATGATAATGGTATGAGTAGAAACAAAAATTTGAATTAGGAAAAAATTAAAAAAATACATCAAAATGATAAGATGCTGGTAGTGACTGACGAACTAAGACGTGACAAATGAGGAAAAGATTACAGCACCTATTGGAATTGATCACTCCAAGATGTGTGCATGTACATCGACAAGGTTAGAAAGAAATATGGGGAATAGATAGGAAAAATGGTACTACTGAGTCCATTAATAATACTTTTGTAAGGAATATTGATGATAATCTAGCAAAATACGTTTTGATACTAGAGAAATTGATAATTCAGGTGCATAGGAAAAACATAAAAAATCTCGCGAAGATAGAATATAATAAAAGAATTGAAAATAAATGAATGTAGCGCACAAGATGTAGTGATAATTCAACTTTAATACGTTAAAGTCCTTGAGAAACTATTATCTAAGAAGAAGGAGAAAGTAATTGAATGATGAATTCGCACTAGAAAAATATAGTGACGAAATAAGTATACGTATAAGAAAATAATTATGATGATGAAATTGAATATAATAATGGTATTGAATATAAAGAAGCGCATATAAAAATATAGATAGACCCCAAATTGAAATGATAGGAAGAAGATATGTTGAGATGAAATCGGACAGAGGAACACACTATGCTACATGAATAAATTTATAATAAAGAAGAAATGCTGCCATATCATTGACCATGATAAAATAAAATTATGAAGAGAAAAGAATATGAAAATATTTATAAATTTTTAGTTTGAACTATTCAATTTGAACATATTACATAAAATGAAAACAAGTAAGAAAATTATAGTCGGTCTAGACCGTCTATACGATACCCTATACCATGCGTTTAGAGACCCTATCTCTCAGGCCCAACTAACTGGTTATAGAAAATAAGCATAAACAAAATTGGAGTGGGATTTTTATTAATTTTTTCGGCTGCAGAAATGAAAAAGTTCATATCGAATGCTATATCTATATGGGCACTAGGCCCAAAAATGGACCGATCCTGACCATGTTTGGTAAAGTCTCTTGTATTTTGCAAAAATATATACAAACAAAATTTGAGAAGAATCAGTGCAATATTTTTGGTTTTTGATAGATCGGGAAGCAGGGGCCTATGACTAAGAGTTGTCCAATAGGGATCATTTTTGGACTACTGATTCATGGATGTAATATATACATACAAACCCAATTTGACTATGATTTGTATGATAATTTGGATCTTATGGCAATATATGTTGATTTGATAGGGGTCATTTGTATGGGGGCTAGGTCTGAACATGGACCGATTCTCACCAATTTCAATAGCGTTCATTCCATGGCCGATAAAAGATGAAATACCAAATTTCATCAAAATATATTCATATTTGCGACCTGAGGTTTGATTACAAGCTTTACATGGACACACAGACGGACGGACGGACATCGTTAAATCGAGTCAGATAGTGATTCTGATTCGATCGGTATAATTAAAGATGGGTGTAGGTCAAATATTTTTGGTTGTTACAAACAGCAGCACAAAGTCATTATACCCAAACCACATAGTGGTATAGGGTATAATGAAATTAATATGAAATAAATTAAATTTGATATTTGCTATACAGAGTATAAAAAACGAAAAACTTGTAAAATAATAAAATGTATTAAATTAGCACATAAAACATGTATTGAACATAATCCACTTTATACACCACAATAAATATAAATTCAAAAGAAACAAGTAAGAAATTCATAGTCGGTCTAGACCGACTCTACGATACCCTATACCATGCGTTTAGAGACCCTATCTCTCAGGCCCAACTAACTGGATATAAAAAAATAAGCATAAACCAAATTTGAGTGGGATTTTTTTAATTTTTTTGGCTGCAGATATGAAAAAGTTCATATCGGATGCTATATCTATATGGGGACTAGGCCCAAAAATGGACCGATCCTGACCATGTTTGGTAAGGTCTCTTGTATTTTGCAAAAATATACAAAAATCAGTGCAATATTTTTGTTTTTTGATAGATTTAAGTGAAGATCGGGAAGCAGCTCTATATGGGGCCTATGACTAAGAGTTGTCCCACAGGGATCATTTTTGGACTACTGATTAATGGATGTAATAAACATATACAAACCCAATTTGACTAAGATTTATATGATAATTTGGATCTTATGGCAATTTAAGTCGCTTTCATAGGGGTCATTTGTATGGGAGCTTGGTCTGAACATGGGCCGATTCTCACCATTTTCAACAGCGTTCATCCGATGGCTGACAAAAGCTTATATTCCAAATTTCATCAAAATATATTCATATTTGCGACCTGCAGTTTGATTACAAGCTGTACATGGACACACAGACGGACGGACGGACGGACGGACATTGCTATTTCGACTCAAAAAGTGATTCTGATTCGGTATAATAAAAGATGGGTCTAGGTCAAATATTTTTGGTAGTTACAAACAGCAGCACAAAGTCATTATACCCAAACCACATAGTGGTATAGGGTATAAAAATGTATCATAATAATGTACTTGACTTATATGAGAGAAAGCATGTACCCTAAATTTAAAATCAGTTTCAATTTACTTATTTTCAAACATAAATTAAATCTGAAGGGCAATGGTGTAGTGTACCTATCATAGTGGAAATAATTAAGTATGTCACTAACGGACAATAACATGTAAGAAATATGATTATTAAGAATGTAACATTAAGTATGTTACTAACGGACAATAACATGTAAATACGAAATATGATTATTAGGAATGTAGCAATAAGCAACTAGCAATAAGCAATTAGCAATAAGAATTAGTCATACAAAATATTGTAACAAATTGTTTTGCATAAATACTACACAAAATTGTAAATAAAATTAATTTAGATAAGCGAAGATACACTTGTACACTTTATTTCTCAATTCTGACCGAGCACCTCACAGTGCTTGGATGAATCAAAACTGCTGCGACCAGACGCAGCATTATAATCAAGCTGGTAAATCCTTCAATCAAACACAGAAAAAACAAATAAGCATTTTTTTTTTTTAAATATTAGCATTTTTTTTTTAAATATTAAATTATAATACTACGTACTTCATAACTTATAATATGGCGATCCTAATTATTTATATTACTTCGTAACTTATAATAATTAATTTAAATGAAATTGGTTGGTCGGAAATTCCAAACTCTGATTTATTTCTTCCAAGTAATGTTAACAAGTCTTATGATATCAGTTTTATTGATTTCACCTTCAGTATAGACTTAATTCAGATAACTACAGTTTTTAATAGACTAAATAAACTTTTAGATTTGGTTTTTGTAAGCTCTGATCTCAAATTCAGTCTTACTGAATCGGCTTTTCCAATTTCACCTTCTACTGCTCATCACAGTGCATTAATTAGTAATTCAAATTGGGATTTATTATTAGCTAATGATATTGTTGCTATTTGCTACGAGCATTTTTTTTTTCTAACCTGCTAAGAATATGTTATGAAAATATCCCCTTGGTTAAACGTAGTCTAAAACTTCCTTGGTATACCAAAGGGTTGAAAAAATAAAAGAATTTTCGTAATATGTATCATAAAAAATTTAAATCATCAAACAGTGCTGCTGATAAATTTGTGTTTCTCCATTATGAAAGAGAATTTAACTGCCTGAACAAATTTTTATATAATCAATACATAATGAGTGTTAATGATTCGATCATTGATAACCCTAAAAGATTTTGGAGTTTTATTTATTCAAAAAGAGGTACATCTGCCATTCCTGCTCGAATGTCTTATCAGGGGTATACTTCTAATTCTATACGTGGTTCTCTTAATCTATTTGCTGGTTATTTTAAGAGCAATTTTAATAATGAAAACTTTCATAGTAGTTTTGATATAGATGAAATACATTCATTTTTTGATTTTGGTTCATTGCAAATTTCAGAAGATGATGTTGCTATGGGTATTTCTAAACTCTCAAATTCGTTTAAATCTGATGTTGATGGTATTTCAGCCTTTTTGTTGAAACAGTGTGTTTCACCGTTAGTTTATCCTCTTGAAAGGATTTTAATTCGCTCTTTAAGAGTGGGCATTTTATTCAAAAATGGAATAATACAACAATTTTTCCTATTTTTAAGTCAGGTAATAGGAATGAGGTTTCTAATTATAGACCAATTTCTAAATTAACAAATATTGCCTACATATAGTTTATGATAAACTTTATTTCCAACTGAAACGTTACATTCTCAGCATGGATTTATGGCTGATAGATCAACAACTACTAAGTTTGTAGTATTTTATGGCTGATAGATCAACTACTACAAACTTAGTAGTTGTTGATCTATCAGCCATAAAACCATGCCCATTTTGTAAAGGGTGTTCAAATTGACGCAATATACACTGATTTTGCTAAAGCGTGCGTACCGCATGAATTGCTGCTATTAAAGCTGTCTAAAATTGGGTTTCATTCAGAAATGTTGAGATGGTTTCGTTATTATTTAACTGATTTTTTAACAGATTTTTTCATTCCACCTTCTGGTATTCCGCAAGGAAGTATCCTATGTCCATTGCTTTTTAATATTTTTATTAATGACGTCTGTAATTCTTTTAAAAATTCAAAATATCTTTTGTATGCGGATGTTCTCAAAATTTTTAAGCCTATTTATAACATAATGGATATTGTTGATCTTCAGAATGACTTAGATAGAGTATTTTTGAGGTCTGAACGAATTGGCATTCCTTTTAATGTTGCTAAATGTCGATTTATGACTTTTCATAGATGCCGTGATGCTCTTTTATCTCAATATAATATTGGAGGGCAAGTTTTATTTTCTGTTGATGAAATTTTAAACTTAGGTGTAGTATTTGATACTAAGTTTCTCTTTAGTGGGCACTTGAACTACATCGTTCCTAAAGATTACTCGCTTTTAAATTTCATTCAGCGTAATATTGGTAATCTGTTTGATTATAATGCTAAAAAAATAATATTTTCGTCTTTTGTACGGTCGAGATTGGAATATGCCTCATTTATTTGGAGCCCTAATGCTAGCGTTCACATAAATCGTGTAGAAAAATTCAAGTCAAATTTTTAAAGTTCACCTTTTTGTCTCTTCATTTCTCAACCCCATCTCACATTTTATGAGCACAGATGTACTTGGATTTCTATGAAATCTCTTGAATCTCGAAGGAAAATACACTCATTATCATTTTTGCGTGGCATAATTTGTGGTTATATTGATTGTCCTGATCTTTTACCTTTAATTAAATTTTCGGTTCCTCAAATTTCATGGAGAAGAAACAATTTTTTCCATATTGAGTTTCATAGAACTGAATATGGCCGTAATAAACCTCTAACCAAATCTATGAGATTATATAATAATCTTTGCAATGAATTAGATTTAAGTATTTCTACTAATGAGTTTAAAACTTATTTAAAAAAATTGTTGTAATATTAGTAATAAGCTGCTAGTCTGTAAGGATCATATTGTATTCATAGACTCAAGAAATAAATAAATAAATAAATAAATAAATAAATAAAATGTAAAGTCAATTGTTAAGATACCTGTTAATGTGGAGAAGGAGATATTTCGGTTACAGAAACCTTTATAAACAAGAACCTAGTCATTTCAGCCGGTATTTATACGGCTCAGAATTGGTTTAGTTTGATAGAGGTGTCAAACTTAGGCGACTCTTCGGGAATTATATATTTTGACCAACCTCTGAAAACACAGGAATGACATTCCCAAGAATATCTCGAGGTTAATAATACGGAATTGGGTACGGCTGATATAAATGAAGATATCGATATAAAGAGATTATTGCGTATAGAACACTTAAATCAGGAAGAGAAGTGACTCCTTCTGAAAACATGTAGGATATATTTTGGCTTTTTCTACAGGGAAGGCCAGGAGTTGACATTCTCAAACAAAATTTGATATAGTACACCAACAACAGATGACATACCAGTATACACGAAATCCTATAGATACCCTTATGTTCACAAGTGCACAGGAACAAATTGCTAAACTACTATCAACACATAATGCGGCCAAGCTACTCTCCTTGGAGTTCACCTGTCTGGATAGTGCCGAAGAAAAAGGATGCTAGTGGCAGACAGAAATGGAGATTGGTATTTGATTATAGGAAGGTGAACGAAAAGACCATTACCGATATATACCCGATTCCGAATATAAACAAACTTCTGGATAAGTTAGGTAGGTGCATGTACTTCTCCACTATGGATTTAGCCAGCAGCTTCCACCAAATTGAAATGAACCAAAAGGACATTCCGAAGACTGCCTTTTCAGTAGAGGGGGGGCATTACGAATTAATAGAATGCCATTCGGGCTGAAAAACGCACCTTCAACATTCCAAAGAGTCATGGATGATGTCCTTAGGTAATTAGTGGGCAACATATGCCTTGTGTACCTAGATGATATCATAATTTTCGCAATTTCATTACGGGAACATATCAGTATTCTGGAATTAGTATTTGAAAGACTGAGAAGCTCAAATTTTAAAATTTAGGTTGATAAATCGGAATTTTTTCGGAAAGAGATTGAATTTTTAGGTCACATAGTACCCTGGGAAAATACATGCAGTAAAACAATTTCCATTCCAAAAACCCCGAGGCAACTTAAATCCTTTTTAGGATTGTTAGGTTACTATAGGAAATTCATACCTAATTTTGCGAAATTAATGAAACCAGTAACAACCTGCTTGAAAAAGGGAGTGGGAATAAAATTAACTGAGGACTACGTGAAAACTGTTGAAATGTGTAAAAATCTGCTTTGTAATGATCCTATATTACAACACCCAGATTTTTCAAACAATTTTATTTTAACAACAGATGCTAGTAACTATGCGTTGGGGGCAATATTGTCTCAATGACAGATAGGTAACGATAAACCTATTTGTTATGCTAGCAGGACATTGAATGGATCAGAGATTAACTACTCTACAATAGAAGAGGAACTTCTGGCAATAGTATGGGCCACGAAGTATTTCCGACTGTATCTATATGGTCACAAATTCAAGATATTCACGGACCATACACCATTAACATGGATAATGGGCTTGAAAGAACCTAAAATTCGAGGAATTTGGCTACGAGATAGTGAGATGGTACACTAAATTCTAACGCTGATGCACTAAGCAGAATTAGACCGGACATTAATAATCACGAGGCTTTTTTCACTCTCGGCATAAGTGGAAGTACAGTCAACTCCGCGGAGGAAAATGTAGACGACGGCATTCCCATTTCAGAGAAAACCATCAATGACTTTAACATCCAGTTAAAAATCGAAATAAAATCAGAATCGAACATTACCATCGAGGTACCTTTTAAAAACAAATTGAAAAGAATAACAAGATATCTAACTTACGATGAAGACTCGATGATAAAAATTTTTACTTAGTTTATTAAACCAAATAGACTTGTTGCCCTTTATACCAATGATGATGATGGTTTTCGTCATGTACAAAGGCTATTTTCAGTATATTTCGCTAAAATTAAAACTTACCGTTTAGAACGTTGTAGAATCAGAACGAAAGATATTATGGATAACGATGAACAGGACGAAATAATAAGGAAATACCACCAAAATAACAACCACCGGGGTATCGAGGAGACATATTTACACATCAAAAGAAAGTTTTTCTTTCCACATATGAAAAACAGTATTAGCCACATAATTAATGATTGCGACATATCGCACCTGTACCTCTAAAGTGAGTCAACTCAAAATTTACAAATTTTCAGTAGAGGCAAAAAACGGTTTTATCTTTAATATTTACTATAGAATTTAAAAGCAGTTGTTTCATTGTTAAGAATTGCGAAAAATAAGTATATAACAGTAGATGTTTTTGCGATTTTTTCAGTGATCCTCAAAAATATCAAGTTTTTTGGGTGCAACAAAGCCAGAGGTGTACTTGGTTTCATAAAACGTTGGGCTAAAGAGTTTAATGATCCCTATGTCACCAAAACTTTATATACGTCACTTGTGAGACCTATACTGGAATATGCTTCTATAATTTGGGACACAATCTACCAAATTCATGCCGACAGTCTGGAATCTGTGCAGAAACAATTCCTTTTGTTTTGTCTTCGGAGTTTAAACTTCAATCCAAGTAATCTTCCATCCTATACCAGCAGACTTGCCCTTATTAAGCTACCAACTTTAAAAAGCCGGAGAACTATGCTAAATGTTTCATTTCTTCTTAATATAATTAATGGTGGTGTTTGTTCCGGTTTTTTGATTAACAATATATCATTCAACATTCCTCAACGACCAACACGTTACTTCTCACCTTTACCTGTACAGTTCTATAGAGCTAATTATGCAAATGCAGACCCTCTCAGGAGAATGTGTATTCAATTTAATGAACTTTATAGATTTATTGATTTCTAATTAAATACTAATCTAATTAAAAGTAAAATAATATGCTTTCTAAATTCATGAATATCTATGTACTAAAATTAATTTTAAAATTTTTTCTTTGTAAATAGTCTGTAAGGATTAATTCCATAGACCAATATACGAATAAAAAAAATAAAAAATAAAAAAACTCAAAATATGTGTTTTAATGAAGTTGGCAACCCTTTGGAATTAAAACATTATTTTTGCTCTGTGCTTAATCGTTCCTGAAAATTGTAAAATTTTGTATTATAAACTGTGTTTAAAATATCAAGATCTAGTGAACTGATAAAATATATCAGCTGGTGTTTGAATAAAGTAAAATATGCCTAAAAATCAAGCTCGTCGTAGTTTAGCAAATAAAAAAGTAATGCTTTGTGATCATTGCGAAGATGAGATCAAAGAGGATTTCGATGATTTTATAGAGTGTGACAATGTTTGCTACATTTTCACTTTCGTTGTTCTAAATTGAGTAAAAGGAATTCGAGAGATTAATAAAAAATGCAAATGAAACTTTCAACTGTCATGTATGTAAAGAAGGAGGTGGAGAGATAAGAAAGGAGCTAAATATAATCAAAAATGAACTTAAAAAATTAGAGAAGTTAGAAAAGTTGGATCAGCTGATTAATTCGATAAATTTCATGTCATGAAAGTTTGAAGAATTATTTAAAGATGTTGCTGAAAATAAGAGGAAGATAAAAGATATACAAAAAGAAAATGTAAAGCTTAAGAATGAAATACAAACATTAAAAACTTCTGCGAAAATGTTTAATGATTACAGAGTAAAAAATGATTGTATTATAAGTGGTTTGAAGGTTGATGCGCATGTAAATGCTGTCGATGCTGTAATAAACTTGTCAAAGGACGTTGGTGTTGATCTTGAATCAAATGCTGTTGATGCTGCTTATTTTCTCAAAACTAGGAGACAATCTGATGATGACAAAAAAACTGTTGTGGTTAAGTTTTTTTTTCAAAATTTCATAAGGATAAACTGATGACTTCAAAAACCAAATTAAAAGAAAAGGACAGTACAAAAGAGGAGTATGTAAATGATTTTCATAACAGGGAAATTTTAAACCTATTTTATTATGCCAAATCATTAAAAACAATTGGTTATCAACATATTTATGCGAAGAATGGGAAAGTGTAAAAAAAGTGATATCGAAAGACAGCAGCTTATTAGAGATGAAGATGATGTTGATAAAATGTTTTTAGAAGCAACTACAAACAAACATTGGAAGAGAAGATCTATGGTTAATAGTAGAGGAGTTAATGATGCAAATTCAAGTGATGATGGTGAAGATGGTGCTGCGTACATGTCCCCTTAAGAATGACTGGGTATATTTATTTAACATATATTATTTTCCTTTTGTATGATTAGTAATCAATATTTTAAACAATTTTCGAAATTTAAAACATATATTTGCAATTTAAATTTAAATTTTCTAAATTTAATAAGTATTAATATCAGAAGCGTTTCATCCGTTGAAAAATTTAACCAATTTAAATCGTTAATAGCAAGTTTGCCTAAGTTACCGGATATAATCGCAGTCCAAGAAACATGGTTTCAGAAAGATATTACTCAAATTTATAAAATTCCCGGATTTAATAACATACATTGTTGTAGAGAAGATGCTTATGGTGGTACTACTTTATATGTTAATAATAACATACATTAAGAAGTTGAAATTTGCAAGAGTAGTTATGTTGTGGAGCTTATTGTTGTTACTTTGAGAAATTTTAAAGTTGATTACAAACCTTTGAAAATAGTTTCTTTTTATAGATCGCAAAAATGTAATGTAAATGATTTTATTGATATGATTGATAGTACATTAAACATTCATGCTCGCAATCCAATTATTATAGTTGGTGATTCTAATATTGATCTATTTCAAAATCTTCATTTCACATATTTGTTATCCGTATTTCATAATTATGATTGTGACATTGCTCACAATATAACAAGGCCAATAAGTAAAACATGTATTGATCATGTTTTTAGCAATTTTTCAGAGAAAATTAATGTTGATTCAGTTGAATGTAATTTATCAGATCACAATATAATTTGTTGCAAATTTAAAACTGAATTTATTAAGGAAGAAAGCATAGAGATTATGAAAACACATTGTGACTATGTAAAGGCTAGAGAATACCTACAAAATAGCCTACCTGGTAATTATTCTTCAATAAATTCAACACAATTGACAAACACATTTGTTCAATGTATGAAAAATGCTATAAATAGTTCAACTGTAGTAACAAAATATAAAAAACCGTTACGATATGAGCTAACTCCATGGGTTAACAAGAATATACAAGAATTAATGTTACTTAAAGAAAAACTATTAAGGAACAGACGTAAATCGAAAAATAAACAAAATATGGAAGATTTTTTGAAGCGAATCAGTATAGTTGTAAAATTTGCTACTAAAAAATGTAGAGAGGATTATTACACTGAAAGTTTATGTAAAATAGGAAATGATCCAAAGAAATCTTGGGAATTTATCAGCAATACTCTCGGTCGAACAAAAAGTAATGAAATTAGCCTTAATGGCTCTCATGGGCAAAAAAAAAATGTGATGAAATTAAAGTTAATTGTTTTAATAATCTTTTTCTTACGACCGTGGCAAGTCTGAAGAGGAAAATAACAGTTCTTCCTGGAGACATGTTTAATTCGCTACGAACTCTTTTTTAATCACCTCACCGTTTTACCCTGGAAATTGTTAATGATAGTGATAGTATGGAAATCATATTGAATATGAAAGCTAACAAGAGTCCATGCTATGATAATATTTCACCTAAATTTGTGATGGAATGCAGAAATGAAAAACCCTAGTTTTAACTGACATTTTTAATAAATAGTTCAGAGTATCCTGACATCTTAAAAGTCCATAAAATAATTCCAATACCAAAAGAAGTAAATGTAACAACTGTAGATAAATATAGACCCATTGCTGTTCTTTCTACGATTGATAAAATTTTTGAAAAAATGTTTTATGATAAACTTTTAGTATACCTGGAAGAAAATGATCTTTTGTATAAATATCAATTCGGATTCCGTAGAGGATGCAGTACTGAAGATGCTGTATTGAACGTGATACGGTGTATATGTAGTGGGCTTGATGAAGGATATAGTGGAGTTGCTGGAATATTCTTCGATTTCACTAAGGCTTTTGATTTAGTAGATCATTAAATAATGTAGCAAAAATTGATGCGTTATGGTGTGCAAGGACGAGAACTTCTGTTGTTTAAAACTTACTTCCACAACAGGAAACAATATGTAAACATAAACAAAGCAGAAAGTTTTATGGGCTCCGTAAATTATGGTGTACCACAGGGAAGCGGACTGGGTCCGTTATTATTTTCAATTTACTTAAATGATATCAAAATCTTAAATTTGGATGGACAACTTTATATGTTTGCGGATGATGTGTGCTTGTTCTACCTGCATGATTTAGCTCTTAAAACGAAAATTGAAAGAGATGCCTCGTTAGTATTTAAATTTGCGCGATTGAATCGTTTAATTGTCAACTCTTTTTCGACCACATGCACTAAGTATAAATAATAACTTTAATGTGTATATTGATGGTGAAGTGGTACAAGAAACACATTCAGTAAAATATTTAGGGATGACTTTGCAAAGTAATTTATCATGGGATTTACATATAAATGATTTAAAACGGAAGATAGCTCCAGCAATAGGAATATTGTATAAATTAAAAACAAACTGGATGTTAAACCAAAATAAATGATATTTCAATCTTTGATTCAATCCCACTTGAATTACCTAGCAATTATATATGCTTACAATAAAAATAATAGTTCATTGAAAGCACTTCAATGCATGCAAAATAAAGCACTAAAAACTATATATAAATAACCATTATTGTTTTCAACTATCTCATTGTATAGGGACATAAGCAAATCAATTTTACCAATTTATGGATTGCATGAATATCAAGTTTTAATGTTTGTCTATAAATGCATAAACCATATTGGTCACCATACCATAACATTTTCGCAGAATCAATCAAATTTTAATACCCGAAATAGAGGATATTTAAGAATTCCTAGATGCCGCTTAGAAACTACTAAGTAGCGCATTGATTATGTTGGTAGTATAAAATTCAACAATTTACCCGGAAATTTAAAATTGATTAGTCGAATTTCATTGTTAAATCATCTTGCAAGCAACATATATTAAGCAACTTTGAAACGCTTCTTTAAAAGATAAAGATCTCATAATACTGTAAAATTTTGTTGTTATATATTTAAGTAAAATATTTATTTGTAATTTAGATAGTTTAATTAAAGGCCAACTTGTCTCAATAATGCCCATTAGGCGCTGAGGCCAAATTCATATGTATAAGAATTTTTGTGCAAATAAATAATTAATAATAATAATATAAAAAAAAATAGTGGATTCTAAAGAAGCTACTCTTATAACACAAAGAGGGTTACAACTGTATTTTTTTGCGAACGACTAGAAATATCGATGTAAGATTTTCACAGTGGATAGATATGAACACTGTGTATCGTTTTCTTGCAAAAAGTGATAATTGAAAAATTTTGAGTTGACTCACTTTAGAGGTACAGGTGCGATATGTCACCTGTCTATCACATTAATCACCAACAAATACTAACTATAATTGATAAATTTTCAAAATTTGCTTCGCGATTTACAGCCTTTACTAGCCTGAATGTAATTAAATCTCTGAAAACCTTCATCAGTACTTATGGGATTCCAAAGAAGGTGGTATTTGATCAGAGAAAGGAATTTACAGCCATTATTTTTAAAGACTTTTGTAAACAATTCAATATTAATTTGCACTTTACATCATTTCCACAATCTTCAAGCAATGCACCTGTTGAAAACCTGCACTTGACTTTAACGGAAATATATCGGGTAATATTGACTAAAAAAAAAGAGAACAAACTTAGCATGGATCACCAGGAAATCTTCTCAGAAGTTCTTATTACCTACAATAACTCGGTACACTCAGCGACGAGATTAACACCGTACGAACTATTCTTTGGCAGACCACACATATTTAACGAAACAGTAAAATTCAATGGAGAAGATGAGTATCTACGGAAATTACACGAATACCAGCAAATAATTGACCCGAAAATTAGGGAAAAATTACAAACTACTACCAAGAATAGGGTGAATGTATTAAATAAGGATAGGCAACAACCTAAAAACTTGCAATCCGATGATTTAATATATCGAAAGGAAAATATAAGGAACAGGATAACACCTAGATTTTCCACACATAAGGTCCAAAATGATAGGGAAATAACACTTATTTCAGATAAAAACCAAAAAATTCACAAATCGAAAATTAAAGTAGAATAAAAAACAAAGGAACTTTAATACAAAAGAAAAAGATTTAACTAAAAACTAATTATAATATTTTTCTCTCTAGGTTATCAGTGGTGCATTCCCAAAGGATAAATAAACAATAAATAGATAATAAATTGGCTATAATAGAACTAAAAATAGGTAATGTCAAAGTAATAGATCACTACCAGAACTTAATCCTTATAATAGACTTAAAAAATTACGTTGATAATTCGGGAAAGATCAAAGAAACATTAAATATATTCGAACAAGATCCTTCAATCGAAGATTCATTAAAGATTACAAAATTAAAATTGGATCAACTAACGAATAAAATTAACAACTTACTACCTTTTAAAAGACAAAAGAGAGGCCTATTTAATGGATTGAGTTCAACAGTTATACATAACTGGTAATATGGATGATAGGGATGCGAAAAACATAAATTCTCAACTTCAAGAGTTAATTGAAAACGAACACATTTTTAACAAAACATTTAATAAACAAATCATATTGAATACAGATATGATACAAAGATTTGACAACATTACCACACACATAAACACCGAACAAAATATAATTACACGAATATTAAAGAATACACAAGAAACTTTTTCTAATAGGTTAAGTAAAGAAAATACTATAATTTCGAAAATTCAATACTTGAATAGAATCAATTATAATATAGATTTGTTAACAAATCAGATTAACAATATAGCGGAAAGCATTATATAACCAAAATTAAATATTATTTCAAAATTTATATTAAGAAAATATTTATAAATAACTAAATGATCAAATACATGAAATACACTCTGTGGAACAGTTGTACGAAATTCTTGAATTACAAGCATATTACAATAATTCGAATATTATATTTAACGTAAAAATTGCAAAATTTCATAAAGAAACTTTTACTTTGTCTCATATTATACCTTTACCAATAAATGTAACAAGACAAATATTGTCATATAAATATATAGCTTATAACAATAATTCCATTAAATATTACCGAGACAAATGTTTAAATTAGAAAATATTTATGTCTGCCACAACCCAACAAGAAGCGAGGCTATAGAACAATCAACATATTTGGGTAGACTGATACAGAAACGGCAACCGAAATGTAACCAAACAGATGTGGGACGATTGGATACCATTAACCAAGCAGAAGATTGTATTGAAGATAGAAGATAATCTTACACTATTTATCAACATACTAACAACCCTTGTAGAATCCGATTGCAGTAAACCATTTAATATGACTTATACAACAACACAATATTACGAAAAATGCACTTTCAGTATTAATGGGCTGACATATGAAGACAAATCACAAACATATCAGGAACATATCAACATAACACTACCTGAGTTTGTAAAATTAATTCCTGAAACTGTTATAGAAGAAATTAACGTACAAAAATTGAAGTCCTATCAGTTCAGTGATCATGATATGAGAATAAAAACTACAACCCATCAACATATTACATATACATCGATCGGAATTATAATTCTACTAATTATTATAACTTCAACATACTTAGCAAGGAGAATTAAAATTTCCTACTCACCAAACACGTTTATGATTGAAAGTATCATTCGACCCCCTACATATTCTTTGTGGCCCTCACTATAAGGAGGGAGGAGTTACCTATGGTCACCAACCAAACCAATGTTAACAACAACAACCACAACTATAACCACTAACGAAATCCAATGTTAACAACAACAACTAAATTAATAACAAAGACGTCATCAACAACCAATAAATACAGCAACAACAAAAACTACATCAACAACAACTACGGTCATCAAATTACCAATGAATACACCAAATGACAATGTTAACAACTGCAGTCATCAACATACTTACATAAATGGGGGCAGACATTAATAAGCATTTTACTATTTTATTAATTTCACTTTACTTTTATTCTTTAGTTATTTCTTATAATTATTCTTAGAATTAGTTGACTTTATTGGATTTATTAAAATTGCATTCTAGACATTTAATTAGTATAAAATAATTGTGACAATAAAATATAGGTCATTATTAATCAACAAGTGAAACTTATCGTTTTTAATTTTTTACGTTAACTCACGTGATAATCTGATCAAAACAAAAATTTAGCACTTTTTTTGTTCAAAGGTTTAATATGAAAAAAAAGGCATTCTAGTCTATATTCTGAAGTATCAAACTTATTATTCTTTCTAATAATTACTGATAACCTGATATTTAGGTTTAATGTAATCATATATATACACAACTTGAAGAAATCTTTGTTCAAATGAATTTTTAGCTATTGTCCTATGATAGTTATTCAAATCAATATACTTTTTCAATCAACTCGATTGATTAAGTTTAAGATTTCTATGTATTTTCATCAAAATATCTCCATGTTCAATACATTGCTGACGAGTTTCATAATATATTATGTATTTTGTTTTGTTGTTTAAGTCTGTTATTAATTTAGAATAACACATTAAAAAATAATTTATTATAATTATTCCAAATAATCAGCTTCGTATCTGCTAACGATCAGCTTCGTATCTGATAACGATCATCTTTATATCTGGTAGCGATCAGTTTTATATTTGATTATAATCAGCTTCGTATCTGATAACGATCATCTTCGTATATGGTGACGATCAGCTTCGTATTTGATAATCTGATATTAAGGTTTAATGTAATTTACATCTGGTAACGTTCAGCTTTATATGTGGTAATGATCAGCTTTATATCTGACAACGATGAGCTTTATATCTGATAACAATCATCTTTATATCTGGTAACGATCAGTTTTATATCTTATTACAATCAGCTTCGTATCTGCTAACGATCAGTTCTACATCTATATTTTATTTACAAAAAAATATTTTTAAAGAGCCTTATTATTATTACATCACTTAAAAAATAAGTTTGAATAACTAAAAAATTTTACATTTTTATAAAATGATAATTTTACAATAAATTTTGTAGCAAATTTACCATGACCATGATCATGATCATGATAAAACTGATCACGATTATGATCATGATCAAATTTTCTTATTATTTCTTAAATTTTGAAGTTAATTTTTTATTTTTTTTTTGCAAAATATGAAAAAATATATGTGAAAATATGTAAAAAAAATTGTATTTGTTGATATCTACTAACGATTAGCTTTATATCTGATAACGATCAGCTTTATATCTGATAACGATCATTTTATATATGTGGTAACGATCAGTTTTATATCTGATTACAATCAGCTTCGCATCTGCTAACGATCAGTTTTTCATCTATATATTATTTACAAAAAAAATATTTTTAAAGATCCTTATTATTATTACATCACTTAAAAAATAAGTTTGAATAATTAAAAAAATTTTACAATTTTACAAAATAATACTTTTACAGTAAATTTTTTAGAAAATTTACCATGGCCATGATCATGACCAAGATAAAAGTGATCATGATAAAATTTTTTTATTAATACTTAAATATTTTAAGTTAATTTTTTTTTTTGGTAAAATATGAAAATATATATGTAAAAATATGTTAAAAACAAATAAGAAAATTATTTGTTTTAATGATTTAATGAATATTAAATAAAACTCCGATTTTGTTCGTTTTTGCGATGTTTAAGATTTAAACATGTCAATTGAGATGTTTAACCAAACGAAAAAATGTATGAATAATCACTTAGGTGTGAACGTCGTATAAAACAACTTTTATCTTTTACTTTATACTCCATTATCACAATAATATTCTAAACTATATATAGATGTATTACTCATAACCGAATCAAATCATTATTTAGATGTATGACTCATTGTGCACATGTTGAAACCTGCTGATTATACCCTATACCACTATGTAGTTTGGGTATAATGACTTTGTGCTGCTGTTTGTAACTACCAAAAATAGTTGACCTAGACCCATCTTTTATTATACCGATCGAATCAGAATCACTAACTGATTCGATTTAACGATATCCGTCCGTCCGTCTGTGTGTCCATGTAAACTTTGTAATCAAACTGCAGGTCGCAAATATGAATATATTTTGATGAAATTGGTATATAAGCTTTTATCGGCCATAGGATGAACGCTGTTGAAATTGATGAGAATCGGTCCATGCTCAGACCTAGCCCCCATACAAATGACCCCTATGAAATCGACATAAATTGTCATAAGATCCAAATTATCATATAGATCTTACTCAAATTGGGTTTGTATGCGTTTATTACATCCGCTAATGAGTAGTCCAAAAATTATTTCTATGGGACAACTCTTGGTCATAGGCCCCACATAGAGCTGCTTCCCGGTCTTCACTTAAATCTATCAAAAAACAAAAATATTGCACTGATTCTTCTCAAATTTTGTTTGTATATATTTTTGCAAAATACAAGAGACTTTACCAAACACAGTCAGGATCGGTCCATTTTTGGGCCTAGTCCCCATATAGATATAGCATCCGATATTACCTTTTTCATATCTACAGCCAAAAAAATTAATAAAAATCCCACTAAAATTTGGTTTATGCTTATTTTCTATGTCCAGTTAGTTGGGCCTATGAGATAGGGTCTCTAAAGGCATGGTATAGGGTATCATATAGTCGGTCTAGACCGACTATAATTTTCTTACTTGTTTTTTATTGACAATATCAAATCTATATTTAGCTAATTAACTCATAACCCCAGAAGGCATATACTTCTAATTAGTTTTTTACTTATTTATTTATTTATTTATTCAGTCTATTGGAATCATCCTTACAGACTACTTAAAGTTTATAATTTACATATATAATTAAACATTTAACAAAATTGATATATAACAATTATTTAGTTCAGTTAGATATTTTATTTATTTATTTATTAACCCATAATTGAAATTATAACCTAATTTTACTAAGAGCAATAGCAACATAGGCCTTCCGCTCAATATAAATATTACAAAAAGTTTACTTAACTTAGGGAATTGTGTTATATTATGTTATAAAGGTTGCATAGTTTAAGAAATTTAGTCATTAATGATATGTTATTGGGAGAGGGTGTGGATAGTGGATGTAGAGGACTAGTATTTTTAAATGTTACTCTTCGGGCGTTTTCAGTTTTAGTGCATTGGCAAAGAAAGTGTGATAGTGTAGTTGGTAATGAAATATTGCAGTTACAAAAGCGTGTAGTATTTGGATTGTATAGTGATGTGTTACTCTGGTATGGCCTAGTCGAAGCCTTTCGAATATGATGTAGTCAAGTCTTTTAGTATGTGTTTGATTGCCAGTCATGACGTCATAAATATTTTTTTTATAATGATTGATATTTTGTACCAGGTTGATGATGAACTGAAAGAATGGTATCTGTCAATATTATCAAAGTATTTGTCAATTAGTTTATCAATGTCTTTACGATTATAGTTTTGTGTCGTAAGTAAAGGGCGTTTTGCTGAATATTTTGCCTCGGAATCTGCATATTCATTTCCTTTTATGTTGCAGTGGCCAGGAACCCAGATTAATGTTATGTCCGGGAACCTTTTTATTAAAATGTTCCTAATGTTAGAAGGGTAAAACTCAGAGTTTGATATATTTGCGATGGATGCTAAAGAAGAAAGGGAATCTGTACAGATAGAAAATTTTCCTTTTTTGTTGTAAACGTATAACAATGCTTCGTGAATGGCTATCAACTCTGCAGTAAATATTGAACTGTGGGTGGGAAGGATTGCTGTTTTAATCGTTATCGATATATCGGTTTTAGAACCGTCAGTGAAAATAAACTTAGAGTCACAAAGTTTACTTTTGATCGAAGCAAATAAGATTTTGTATTGGGAATGATCTGTATTGGCTTTAGCAAATTCATGTAGGGATGTATCTATGATGCCTGTATTTAGTAACCAGGGAGGAAATTTCTTGACTTTGTTGGTATTAATGAATGATGGTAGTTCTAGTTTTCTACAGTTTTGAATTGTTCTATATATAGTTGAAGGTATTCTTGGTATCTTTTTTGACAGTTTTGTTTTTTTAACTATTTGAGTCAGAGGGGTGTTACTGTTGTACAGTAGTGTACGAAACAATTTAGAGGTTAGTATTTGATTTTGTGCATTTAAAGACCTTATGTTAGCCTCAAAATACATATTTTTTATTGGAGTTGAGCGCAGGGCGCCCAGCGATAATCTTATCGCCGCATTAATTATGGAATTAATTTTCTCAGAACAGAGTAGGGGGCTGAGCCGTAAATTGGCAGACAGTAGTTGACTTTTGATAAAATTAAAGCTTTTACAACAGAAATTAAAGATTTAGTATTGCAGTTAAATTTATGGGTAGCGAGACATTTAATAATATTTAATCTTTTCGTCGACGATGATGTTAAATAGTCAATGTGGTCATTCCATCTATAGTGTTTATTTATTAATATGCCAAGAATCCTTAAAGTTTCAACCTCAGTTATAGCAAAGTTGGATGAGGCTATATCACAATGACAGTTTTTGAGTCTACAAATATGAATATATTTGCACTTTGACGTAGAAAGTGAGCGCCGGAATAATCACACCAACGATTGATGTCGTTAAATAGATTATTGAGGTTTAACACAGGATTTTTTTCTCTGGAAGACGGTATTATCAAGTTAAGGTCATCTGCGTAGGCACAAAAACCAATTTCCTTATGTAGCGATATTAGAGAGCATAATTTGTTGTAGGCTATAATGAAAAGGATTACTGACAGGGGTGATCCCTGCGGAATACCATCGTATAAAGATAGGGTGTAGAATAATTGTTATTTATTTGAACTGTAATTTTTCTGTTTTTCATAAAATTTTTAACATATTTTATTATTTTTGGGCCAACTCTCCATTCTATTAGTTGATCTATTATTGAATGGATACCTACTTTGTCAAAAGCTCGCTCAAAGTCGAGAGATATAATAGTTGTGTGTTTACGAACTGAGAGACTGTGGGCAATTTGATAGTCGACATAGAGTAGACTATCAATTGTTGAGCTCCCCTTTTTAAAGCCAAATTGGCGATTATTTAAAAGTTTGTTAGAAGTAACAAACCACCATAACCTGTTGGCAATAATTTTATCCAAAACTTTGGAGAGACAGGGGTTTAAGGAGATAGGGCGATATGATTTGATCAGTGATTTGTTGTTTTTTGGTTTTAAAATGGGTATGACTATGCTGTTCTTGAATTGTTGTGGGATATAGTTGGAGAAAATAGAATTATATAGTTTAAGAATTCTTACTTTCAGTTGATATGGTAGCTTTTTTAACATTGGGTAAGATATTCTGTCAAGTCCTTGGGTTTTACCTTTCAGCCTGTTAAGAGTAGAAGAAAGCTCGATGTAGTTTATATCGTTTTCAATTGTAATTGCTTGATTACATGGAACAAATATTGGCAGATTAGAAGTCGCGTGTTGTTTATTTGATTGAAATATTGTTGAAAAATTTGCATCAGATGAGTTAGTTGACCAGTATCTACCGAATTCTTGACCCATTTTTATATTATTTGTAATGATTTCGTCCGGGTTATCTAGGGAAGATATGCAGTGGATAGTTTCCTTACATTTGTATCCAGTGAAATTTCTGATATTGGCTCATACTTTTTCTATGGGTGTGCTGGGGTTAATTGTGGATGTAAATGAGGTAGCAGATGCTCTTTTTGCTATTTTAATTTCTCTTTTATAAATTGAGTTTGATTTTTTGTAGTTAAGCATGTTTGTTTGAGTCATATTTCTTTTAAAGGTATGCCAGAGGTTATTTTTTAGTGATTTGAGCTCTTCTAACTTATTATCCCACCAGGGAACTTGTTTGGTTGATGTGTTGTTTACATGGGGAATAGATACGTTCAGATAATTTAATGCATTTAAGTATAATATAATATCTCTGCTCACAATATCCAAACTTTTATTAAAATCAATCAACTGATACAGCATATTAAACTCATCACAAATTCTACGAAGTGGATTAAAATTAGCATAGTTTGTACAATTATATTTGATAGTAGAAAGTTATAATTTCTTGATGATCGAAAAGGAATATTTATATTTATTTTTTTTATAAGAAATTTAGATTTAAGACTACCATGACCAAGACTACAGTTTTAACAGGAAACTAACATTTAGCATATGTCTGCGACTTTTCAATGTAGGAAGCTTAATTAGAGCCAGAAGATTTATATAAGATGGCAACCTCATATTAGGATCCCAGCCCAACCACGAAGACAAAATAACAAAAATTATTTTTGAACTTATTCAATTTTGTTCGAATATATATGATATTGCGGATCCCAAACCACAGACCCATATTCGAGCATTGGTCTTACCAAAGTAGTAAACAATTGTTTTGTCGTATACGGATCCGAAAACTCTTTAGCCCACCGTTTAATGAATCCAAGTACACCAGTATCTTTATTTATTGTTAGCGAAATATGACTTCTAAAGTCTAATTTTTTATCCAGAAGTACGCCAAGGTCGTTGAATGAATCCACTAAATCAAGCATAGAATTATTCATGATATACCGACCATTAATTGGAATTGATGTTGTAAAAATCGTATACTTGCATTGTTTTGACATTTAGGTCCATTAGATTAATATTACACCAAGTAGTTAAACGATCAATATCATTCTGTAAAAGTGATTGTTGATCAAGATTGTTGAGGGTAAAAATTAACTTTGCATCGTCTGCATATATTAATGTAGTTGAGTGTTTACTTACAGAAGGAAGATCATTAAAAATAGCGTAAATAAAAGAGGTCGCAAGTGACTACCTTGAGGTACACCAGATAATAATTTTATGATGTTAGAATACGGGTTACGAAACTTAATACATTGTGTTCTATCTTTTAAATATGATCCAAGCCACTTTATCAGCAATATACCAAGGCCCATATAGTCAAGCTTAAACAACAATAGATCATGATTTACTTTATCAAATGCCTTGCTAAAATCATTATAAATAACATCTGTTTGTTTCATATCAATAAAACCATCATTGACCAAAGTTGTAAGCTCCAAAAGATTTGTTAATGTAGAGCGTGATTTGCGGAATCCATGTTGCGTTGGAGATATGATAGAGGACACATTATGTGACAATGTGTCGTATATAAGTTTTTCAAATAGTTTTGGAATAGCAGAATACGACAATTTCAATTTTGTCAGAGCATTCAGAACTGTATGTTGATTGATGGATGGTATATTAATAATCGAAGATTCCGATATTATGTATGGATACAGATTATTGCTATTAAATACTGTCGAAGAATGAGTTGATGCAAAAAAGTCTGCAAACAAATTACTTATGGAGTTATCTTCTGAAGATTCTAAATCACCGTACTTCATAACCGAAGGAAAGTCCGCAGTACGTCTTTTAGAATTAATAAATTTATAAAATGATTTTAGATTATTTTTTAGATTATTTCTTACTTTTATTAAATAGTTATTATAGACCAAATGATTAGCAATAATAAATTCCGATCTTGATAACGAGTATTTCATATAATCTATCAATGTTCCATATTTTTTATAATTTTTGTACATTTTGCTTTTCTTATTTTTAAGTTGAGATAGATGTTTTGTATTCCAAGGAGGACCTTTCGATTTAGGAGGTAACATTTTAGGTGCAGGTGCCGAGAAACATTCAAAGAGGTGATGGTAAAATGTGAGCAAACACAAGTCCAAGTTATCGTTGCAACGAGATAACACATTTATCCAGTCAATTTGGAATAGGTGGAGTTGTAAATCTTGGTAATTTGCTTTATTAAAGCAAAAGATTTTATCGCTGTGAGTTAACTTTATTTATGAAGAGGATAGGAACAAAAGCAAGATATCTCAAGTGTTGGAGGGTATATATCTTCCGGATAAGGAAATAGGGCTATGCCGCAATATTGAAAAGTCATTAGGTTCATTAACAAAAATAAGGTCCAACAGTCTACCAAATGCATTTGTGACGGAGTTGACTTGGAAAAGACAATTTTCCCATAAACCGTGGATAAATGCAGCTGAAGAATCGGAATAATGAGATGGAACTAAATAATTGGTATCAGGATCAGCTTTCCAGGATGTAGACGGCATGTTAAAATCTCCAATTAACATTAATAAATCAGATGGTTTTATATAATTTTGGATTAAATCAACAGCTTTCAGATGATCCTCATAAACAGAAAGCGGAGAGTTAGGCGGAATGTATGAGCAAATAATGTATATGGACCTGTTATTAATTTTAGCTAAAACACATATAATCTCAATATGTAAAAAATCGTTTAAGATAATTTCTTCAGACGAAAATTCGTTTAGTATAGCAACCAATACGCCGCCACCAGACTTTTTTATTACATTACCAGCAGTATATCCGCTACGTTGTTAGCGTAGTTATTATATTAATTATTTAAGCCATAATAATATTTAAAAACAATAAGAAATATAGTGTGTGACAATACGATGGAAACTTTTAACAAAATATATTTTTGACGACTTGGATGGAATCATTTGTTAGTTTAAACATTTGTACGTTTTATTTTTTAACAAAGACGAAATATTAGTATTACTTCAGAAATAATTAACAAAACTTAAAAGTATTAATTTTTATGCTGTTGGCAAAACAATGGAAACCTTTACTATACAATAACACTGTGGAATAAAATGATGGTCATGATCTTGGGGCGTGGATGATTTCTATACCGAACGATTGTATTAATTTATTTTAGTAAAACTCTCGAAGTGTTTAAACGTTTTAGGTCCATTTAAAAATATAATTTTTTGGTCAACACTATTCGCAAGATTAATGCGAGCCAGATGATTTTATGGATTTATGCATAGAATATTTCTGACAAATATTCTTTTGTCTGCGGCCATCACTAAAATCATCTATTATTCTAGATTTTAACTCTTCATTAAACTTTATTCTTGCCATTATTTTATAATAATTAAAAGAAAACATCAGAATTTATAAATATTTAAATAACGGTTAAAATTTTTAAAATTTTTTTTACTGGTTCTTCTATTTTTTATTATTTTAATCAACTCTGGTAAAGAAATTTAAAAGTTTTCACTGTTTTGGCATCACTTAAAAAACATTTATTTTCGTTTATCTATTTTTTTTTTTAGATGTATTTTTTGTAACAAATGTGTTGTCTTCCAATATAGAATACACCCAATAGTAATTTCGTAAAAGAAATACATAATTTTATCACTAAGCGTAATTATTAAAAAACAAAATTGGCAAATTTTTAATTTTGTAAAAATTTTCAATGTATTGCGACCTACCCTATTTAAGTACTACTTTTTTATTCATTATAGGTTCGAAAATTATTCAAAAATAATATTATTTGTAATATCGATGGCTTAGTTTGGAAAGAAGTAACTCAAGCCATAGGACAAACGCTATTGAAATTGGTGAAAATGGGTGCATGTTTAGACCTTATCCCCATTCAAATGACCCTTATGATATCGACTTAACTTGCCACAAGATCCAAGCTACCAAATAGATCTCAGTCGAATTGGGTTTGTGTATGCTTATTACATCCATTAATCCGTAGACCAAAAATAAACCCTATAGGACAATTCACTTAAACCTATCTAAAAAAAAATATTGCACAGCTTTTCTCGGTTTGTATATGTTGTTGCAAAATGTAAGTGACTTTACCATAAATGTTCAGGTTTGGTCCTATTTTCGACGTAGATTTGGTTTATGATTTTTTTTAAGCCCAATTAGTTGGACCTAAGACCAATTCTCTAAACGCATGGTATAGGGTATCGGTCTAGACCAACTATCATTTTCTTTATTGTTTTCTTAAGAAAATGTACTTTTAAGGGAAAATTTACCAGTTGAAAAGTATCAGTTTTCGCATTTTTGGCCATTTTTACCCCCCAAGGGATCGAATTAAAACAAAGTTTATTCTTCTCCGATGTATGTGTGTGTGGTGGAATCTATATATCAAATTTCATTTCAAACATTTCCGTGTTTGCCCCCCCCCCCCCCCCTTTAATTAAAAACCGGATTTTCAAAAGCTTCCGTCTCATTTGATGTTTCTATCTCTTGTGGAATCCACAAACTATATTTCATATTTTTTTTTTGTTTGTTTAGAAGATACCAGATATATAATTTTTACCTCTCTGGCCGTTTTTCTCCCCCCACACATTGGAATTACAGATAAATGCATCCTTGACTGATGCCCACGTATTCAGTGGAGTCTGTATACCAAAATTCATAAATATTGACTAATGTATTAAGAATTTCCAAAAGTTTCCCTCTCATCGGGTGCTTCTATCTCCAGTGGAATTCACGAACCTCATTCTATATTCGATTGTTTAGAAGATACCAAATGTACACCTATTAGAATTACCAATTAATCCATCCCTGACTGATGCCTATGTATTCGGTGGAGTCTGTATGACAAAATTCATGTATACCGATTAATATATTAAGAAGATACAAAAAGGAACCATTTCCTCCTTTCTGACCGCTTTTACCCCCCTTAAAATCCGAATTCCAAAAGTTTTCATCACATCTGAAGTCTCCACATACAGTATTTCATATTCCTAGATTCATTTGCTTAGAAGATACCAAATGTAATTTTTTTTCCTTTTATTTTCCCCTTTTTAGCTCCTTAAAGCGCGAATTTCTAAGAATCCCTATTTCCGTTCGAATCTGCCTTCAAAAGGACCCCACATTCCAAATGTCATATTCCTGGGACCATTTTTAAAAATATTCCCTTTTGGCACGCTTTTACCCCTTTTTACCCCCCTTAAAGTGCGAATTTCTAAAAATTTATATTTTGATTCGAGTGTACGTCCTGAAAGGAACCTGCGTTCCAAATTTCATATTCCTGGGACCATGTTTAAAAATGTCCGTTTTTGGCCCGTTTTTATCCCTTAAAATGTGATTTTCCAAAAATCCTTATTTTGGTTCGAATCTGGGTCCCAAAGGGAATCTACATTCAAAATTTCATACTCCTAGGGCGTTTTTAAAGATTTTTTAAAAATTCCTCTTTTCGGCCGTTTGTATGTGGTAAAAAAGGGTAAAAACGGCCGAAAAAAGGCATTTTTAAAAAATCTTTAAAAAGCGCCCTAGGAGTATGAAATTTGGAATGTGGAAATTCGCGTTCTAAGGGGGGTAAAAAAGGATAAAAACGGCCCAAAATGGGACATTTTTAAACATGGTTCCAGGAATATGAAATTTGGAATCTAGGTTCCTTTCAGGACGTACACTGGAATCAAAATATAAATTTTTACAAATTCGTACTTTAAGGGGGTAAAAAGGGGTAAAAGCGTCCCAAAAGGGAATATTTTTAAAAATGGTCGCAGGAATATGACATTTGGAATGTGGGGTCCTTTTGGGAGGCAGATTCGAACCGAAATAGGGATTCTTAGAAATTCGCGCTTTAAGGAGCTAAAAAGAGGAAAATAAAAGGGAAAAAAATTTACATTTGGTATCTTCTTAACAAATGAATCTAGGAATATGGAATACAGTATGTGGATTCCACTAGAGATTTCAGATGCGATGAAAACTTTTGGAATTCGGATTTTAAGGGGGGTAAAAACGGTAAAAAAAGAGGAAATGGTAATATTTTGTATCTTCTTAATATATTAATCTGTATACATGAATTTTGTCGTACAGACTCCACCAAATACATGGGCATCAGTCAGGGATGAACTATTTGGAAATTCTAATAAGTGTACATTTCGTATCTTCTAAACAATCGAATATAGAATGAGGCTCGTGAATTCCACTGGAGATAGAAAAACCCGATGAGAGGGAAACTTTTGAAAATTCTTAACATATTAGTCTATATTTCTGAATTTTGGTATACAGACCCCACCGAATACGTGGGCATCAGTCAAGGATGAATTTATTTATTATTTAAAGTGTACCTTTTTATATTCTCTTTACAAAGTAATTTGGGAATATGAAATTTGATATATAGATTCCACCAGACACACATACATCGGAGAATAATAAACTTTGTTTTAATTCGATCCCATGGGGGGTAAAAACGGCCAAAAAATGCGAAAAATTATACTTTTCAACTGGTAAATTTTCCCTTAAAAGTACATTTTCTTAAGAAAACAAAAAAGAAAATGATAGTTGGTCTAGACCGATACCCTATACCATACCAACTAATTGCGTTTAAAAAAAATCATAAACCGAATCTACGTCGAAAATTGGACCAAACCTGAACATTTATGGTAGAGTCACTTACATTTTGCAACAACATATACAAACCGAGAAAAGCTGTGCAATATTTTTTTTTAGATAGGTTTAAGTGAATTGTCCTATAGGGTTTATTTTTGGTCTACGGATTAAAGGATGTAATAAGCATACACAAACCCAATTCGACTGAGATCTATTTGGTAGCTTGGATCTTATGGCAAGTTAAGTC